>APFE030890251.1:73470-92908 GCA_000404065.3 Pinus taeda | reverse complement strand
CAACACCTTTGCTACAAATCAGATTGCAGAAAAGCCCAGCACTTCAGCAGAATCATGGCCAGCATCAGGACAAAATCTCTACAATAGGGTAGAGAGCTTATTTTTTATCATGAATGAAATCAATCACTTGTTTGATGCGCCTCCAAATTTCTATAAATATACAGAGGCAGATGAGACTATAGAGGCAATTTTAAGACATAAATTGCCCACACAGGATGTCTGGAATGGATTGATATAGTTACTACTATCAAACCAGAGCCAGTAATCAAGTTTTTTCCATTGAAATATGTAAGTTGTCATGCACAAGAAAATTTTGATATATCAGCATGTATGGAGAAAAGAGGCTGAGCCAACTCAGCAAAAACCATTCGGCCACCACAGCAGCACTAACAGTCATAGGTGACAGGGCCGAAAAGCTACAGGAGGACAGAGCTGCAAAGACACGTCATTTTTCATTTATAACAAAGCGTTCAACCGACTCAGTGACCTCCAAAGGTCAAAATCTTCTGACAGAATTAAAGAGTGTTCATTTGTACTGAAAGCTGCAATAACTTATTATCTGCTATTTCCTGTACGAGTTGGTAAAGATATTTATTTCTCAGATGACTCAATGCCTGAGATATTTTGTATGAAACATTTCTATATATTCCCCCTTGCATGAGTTTGCAGGGGTTGGTTGTTGTTGATGTCTATTCTAGAGTTCTTTGACTGTAAATTCTCAGAGAAGTAATACAAAAGCCGATGGAATTTCCAAAGCTCTGTGTTGTTTGATGCATTGTGGTGTTTAACTGAATGTTACAGGATTCCTGCGTAGTTCATGGCACAATAAGTTTTCCCTATAACTCTTCGTTATGTGTTTTGCTATCTTTTCATATCTCTTTCATTCTTCTGTGCTTTACAGTTAATGGAAAGGAAAAAGAATAGCTCCAGGATTTAATCACAGATTACCCTGAACTCAATCTAAGCTATTTTAAGTGTTTTCTTCAGTTATAGTAATAAAGGTGTAATTCTTCATTGCTACCCTTTCACACTATATCTTTCATAGTGATTATTGTTTCAAGAATTCAAGTTTTGCTCCTGAGGAATATATCTCTTTCTCAAACCCTAGCTTAGTGGAAAATTCTTAATTGCTTTTCACTGGTTGTTTACATTTCACCATCATAATTTCAAGTTTGTTTTATGAAGTATTTAAATGGCCCTGTAATTCTAGCTGCTCAAACTCAAGATTTCAAAAAACCAGTAGCCACAGACTCCATTGCCAATGGACTAACATTATCTGCAGATTTCCACTTTAGGTACAGTAAGACATCCTTTCAACCAAACATAAACCAAAACCCTTACTTCATAACTAGCCTAAAATCTCCACAGAACAGAGACAAACCCTAAAGAGAGAGCCCTCTCTGATTACTGCTGGGCTAGAAGCTGTAATCCAAAGATTGGTTAGTGGTTACCCCGGCCGTATTCCCTTGGGAGTCAAAGGGAACAACCTGGGTGTTAACACAACCATCTGTCATAAATGGGTCTACATAATCATGAATATAAAATCTCCTCACAACCTGGATTGATGAAACTAGATCTAGGGTCTTGATCTCCATCTCTCGATCCATAGTATGAATCTAACCATGCGAGTGAATGTTTCAAAGTCGAACATGGCAGAAACCACTTGATTAGCGTAAATGATGTGAATTGTTAACAAGTACGAGAGAAACCACCAATAATGGAAATGGTTCTTAAGGTACTTCCAATACAATATATGAAGTGTGAATAGTGATCTCAAGTCGAACACTCATAGAATCTTCGAGCAAAGGCCAATCATGAGAACCTGTTATCGAAGGCGAGAAACCTACCATTAAGGCATGTAAGCCTCAAGATACCGAAGATTTCTAGATCAGCTTCCTAGATAATGAACTGAAGTCAATACGAAGCGACCCATCATAGGAAATCCTACGACATGAAACACAAAGTCAAGTTTTGAAAATAGTTTGCAAGGACTGACTCAAGGATGGCTGATGCAATTGAAGGCTAGAATTTGCAAAGGAACTTGAACTGAGGTTGAAATTCTCTTGAACACATAACGACACGACAATTGAATTGGCAGTATTTGACTTAACGATAATACCCAAAAGCATGAAGACCCTTAATAAGGTTCAGTTAAAGGTATGGAAAATGGATTTCCCAACCCAGACATGAATATGACAGAGTGTCTGGTTCAATGTTAGTGTCAGTATTTTCATACTACCATTAGTGATCAAAACTCCTCTTTTCATATTCATAATAGGAGTCTCATACTGTATATTTTTCATCACTCCATTAGGTCATAGACCCACTGACGGTTATGTTCACTTCAATTTTTCCCTCATGGAGTATACTTGTTGATCCTCTTCCAAATAGTCTTCAGTCATGGTTCATACTCACTCTACAGTTCATTTCATTAGGTCATGGGGTTTGGTTTCATTAGATTTTAGGGTTCTACCAAAGTCAAAATTTGATGATTAAGATGCCAATAATGATCAACAAAGACATGAGGATGGTAAATAAACTCAAGCATAGTCGTTTGGAAGTCATAAGTTATTTTTTTTAAATCCTCATGTAATTTTCACCTCAAAACATGTGTTGAGGTGAAAACAAAGTATTTAGTTTTTATTTATATTTCTTATGTAATTTCATGTCTTTATATGTAATAATGATTCCCAGTTGCTCCTAAGCATCTATTCTTACTTCCTAACAAAAAGCACTGCAAAAAATCAAGTTAGCATGAGCATTGATCCACCTGCAAAGGAAAAATGAGAAGTTATCAAAAAGACAAGGAATATTTGAAAAGTGGGTTTTCAAAAAGTGAAAAATCAAATTTGTACCCATACATAAACCCTCTCATTCTATTTTCTACATCATTATGCTTATGTTGCAAACAAAGAGTACAAATGAGAGAAAGGAAATAAGAAATCCAAGTGAGTTTGAGCAGAAGAAGGGAGGTGTTACGCGTAGGAAACCAGCTTTTGGCTTCCGAAGAAATCTAGTCAGCGTTGCGCGTAGGGAAGGAGGCGTTGCGCATAAAGAAGTTCGCTACACGTAGGGAAATTTTCTCCAGTTCAGAAATACACAAGCATTACGCGTAGGAGCAAGCATTGTGCTTCTGGGTGAAGGTGCTGCGTGTAGGGCAATGAGCTTCAAAATCACCTCAAACACCGAAATTTCACAAATTGTTTTGCAATTTCCTCTTCTACAAGTAATTTTCCCTACTCCACTTGATGTTTAGCTTCCACAATGATTGTTTTAGACATTTATTTCAAACTTAGTATCAAACCCTAGTTTTCCCTTATAAAACCCTAACTGGTTTGTTTTCCCCATCACCTATCACTAGAACTAAAATCCTTTTATATCACTCCCTCTCCCCTCATCCATATTCCCTCATATATCCCTCATTTGAGAAACGCTCTTCCTCACTCTCATGATTCATGCTTTACCCATAAGTGTATAAATCCATCCTAAACACATCCCTACAAACCCTAAAGAAATCCCACTCATTCCCTTCATTTTTGTCTAAAAAGTGTGCAAATGAAAAAGCTTCTAAACATGGATAGAGGATATTATGAATATGTTGAGGAAAATACAGCTAGTGACAGTTCAACAGAAAGAACCAGGGAGCACAGAAAACCTCATAAGGGAGGCAAGATCACAAGAAAAGAGCCAGCTAATCTAAGAGAATTGCAGGCTTCTCCATTGGTAGTTTCATGTTTTAGACACCTTGGATGCTATGAATTTTGTGAACTAGTGGAGAGAGTCCAATTTCACCATGAACTTGCTAGAATTTTTGTAGCTCACCTGCAAAATAATGAAGTGACTCTTGATGGGGTAACTTTCATAGTCTCACCATCTATTATTTCAGATTCCACCAGGATTCCAAATGTTGGTGAGAAGTGGTATAAGGCTCAAAGACCTTGATGAGCATTATCATGAGCCTTACATTAAACCTCACATAGAAGCTAGGTGAAGAGGCTTTTCCCTTTCAAATTTCTTGAGAACGGATATGTCCCCTTGATGAGGATCATCATCAAATATTTCACTTGTGAGGGAAGATTTTCTAGGTTGTACACTTACCACATCAAGCTCCTCATGCACTTTACAAGGGTGAAAATGTTGAACCTCCCATACTTTTTGTTTAGAAATATTAATAAGATGGCTTACCTTGTGCAAAAGAAGCCATACACTCAGTAGTTGAATAGCATTTACCATTACTTCTTGATCAAAATTATTGTTCGTCATCATCTCAGTCTCCTCAACATCCCTTGGGAGACATTCATTGCTCATGACATGTTTAGGGGACCCCAAATTCCTCCATCAATGGTTCAAGAAACAGGTGGGTGTTCTAGTCATGTGGAAATAGGAGAAGAAACCAAGGAGACAAGAACTGTTGTAGTGCCAGTATATTTGACATATCAGAGAGGCACAAGGAAATTGTTTGCAGCTACTAGGCACGTGTTTTCTCCACAAGATGTGGAAGGGATCTTTCCTTCTTCATCAGTGCATAGGCAAATGCTAGCTCCACCAGATGTGGAAGGGGATTTTCCTTCTTCATCGACACAATAGGTACAGGTAAAATAGTTCCACAAGAGAAAAGAGAAGATGCCAGATGATGATGAGGAGGAAAGGGACTTTGACTTGGCAGAACATGATGAGTTTGAACAACCTAACATTGAGAGCATTTATTTATAAGCTCAAGAGAGGGAAACAATTAAGGATGTCATCATACAGGAAAGGGAGGCTCAAATACAAGATTTGATGGACAACCTAGAGAGGGCCAAGTATGTCATCACATACTTAGAACAGGAAAACAAACAATGAGTGACAAACAAGTCCTCATGGAGCTAGAAGTGCTCAAAGAAAAAGGCAAAGTGGCAAAGAAACACAAGTCACATTGACTCCTATTGAGTAGGAGATTGAAAGAGATAGGGAGACCTAGCTTGAGAGAGTCAACCTACACCTTGAGGAGCTGTTAAAGAAGGCCAACAGGGACAACCAGATGCTTAGACACATGGATTATCACTACTTGAACCGCAATAAGATTTGCAACATAAGAATCAAGAAGTTGAAAGCTAGGCTAAGGCAGGCCTTGAATGGCAAGAAAGAGGAGGATAGACTTAAAATGTTGGTTGAGGCTTCCATGGTTCATAAAATCACATGATGGTGGTGTTTCACACCAATTTTGGGCAATTTTTAAGCAAATTTTGTCATTTTGTAAATTCTGAAATTCAATACACAGGAAAACTACCCAGAAGCGTAGCGCCACTAGCGCTACGCTTTTCTTAGGGGCATCCAATGGAGGAATGACTTACATTTTTGGATTCAGGGTAGTGAGGACATGCACCCTAGGAATGTTTGGAATTTTTAGAGCAAAATTAGTCCACCAAAAGGTCCAAAAAACTCAAAAATTGACTTTTTTGCCACTTTTTGGACACACAGAAGCAGCCTTGAGAGAGTTTAGTTGTGAGGGGTCAAATGAGATCCAAATGCACATATTCTATATGTTCCAGAAAATAGACATTCAGACCTTTCCAATGAGCTATCATGGGCTCATTTGGGATGAAGAGAAGGCCTCCAAAAGTAGCCTGAAAGTGGCGCTATGTGTTGAGCCAGTGGCACTGTGCGTAGAGCAAATTTTGCTCAACATGCCTATTTTGCCAGTTTTCGACTATGATCATGATTTATCTCTCATGGTGGATGATTTACTATTGTTATTGATGTCATGGCTTGTCAATATCATGGTTAAACAGTTGTAGATGATAGATTCATTAAATTAAAGGTTGTTTTGAGGGTAATGAATCAGTTTCTCGTCTTTTAGAGGCAAGTTGTTAGGTAGCCTGGAATTCAATTACTTGTTTATAATTTGTTAAAACAACTCCTTTTCTCATGGATTCAACCCCTGATGGTTAGGATGAGTGGTTTTTATGTCTATATCATGCATTTTCTTAGTCATTGGAAAAGGTTGGACTCACTTGGATGCTCAGAGCTTGATTGTACATCATTGTAAGCAGTTTGGCAAGGAGATTAATCAGATTTGTAGTTATTTTTATGGGATCCCTTTGGTATGAAGTTTTAGCATAGTTTATTCTTTTGGGATCATTTGTTTACATGTTTTATATATGCCGTCAACCATTTCATTGCTTCTTATTGAATATTATCAAGTTAGATGGGTAGAATCCATTGTAACAATGCTCTACCTTGGGAAATCATTCAATATTTCATGTTTTCTACTGTTTGAGAAGCATCCATGATCATCACAGGCCCTCCTCAGCTCCTCATCAGTCTTAAACAACTCACACCATTAAGCCTAAAGTGTTAAAGCCTATGCTTACCTTGTCCCATAGAACACCCTGCATTTCTAACCTAATTTCCCAGACCTAAACTACCCAACTCCATCTGATCCAGCAAAACATCAACAAAACCCAATCAAAACCCCATGCTACTATACGTAGCCTAAAATCCTTACCTGTTCCATTCATCTTGACTGAGATTCTAAAGGAGAGAGTGCTCTCCTGCCCTTGTAGGGCTAGCTACAAGGCTAAGCTTGGTTTGTGGTTACCTTGGAAGTTGCCTCCCTTCAGCCTGAGGTAAATCTAGGTGATAACGTAGTGACGACCATACTGGGGAAGAGGTGATAGATATTCTCCGGGAAAGATCATCAAATTTCAAATCTGATTGCTGATGGTGAACAATGGTTAGATGCATGGGAAGGCTAAAATCATCCACCTGGCGACTCCATTGTTTAAGATCCTGAGCTTCAAAGTTTAGAGCGACTTCACTACCAAAGAATCCAAATTTCAGAGCATTGATGGTAATCACCGATGAGAGGGTATGTGGAAAATCCTTTATCTAGTGAAATATTACTAACTTTAAGGAATGAGTTAGCAGAATTTCAGATTGATCATAATTTCTCGACATCAATATTTCGTTGTTTGAAATCCAGCGGACTCACACTTGAAGGTAAAAATGGTTTTCTTGGATTGGTTGCTGAAAGATTAGAAAATGAGATTGAACTATTGGATGTTCATATTGAATCATATGATTTCCAAGATCCCAAACAGTTCTTGGAAACTCTCCCTCCTCCCAAAGAAGAAAAGGTAAGGGCTCCCTTGGATGGTTGGATTGACGGATGTTCTTATTTACAGTAGGGATGTGACAATATCCAACCAAGAGCATATGTTAATGAGTTGGGAAAACAGATAAAATCTAGTTTTTATGATCCTATAGAAGCATATATGGAATATTTTCTTAAGTTTAATGACAAACGAGATTTCCTTTTATAAAGCGAGATGAATTATGTGTATATATTGCTGGTAGAATTTCGAATTATGTTCTGGTTCAAGCACCATCAAACAACCTCATCATTACAACAACTACTGGATTGGTTGATTTGGCACTTTAATATCACTTGATTCATGGATTTTGGAGTATATTAGTGTAGGATAAGTGTTCAATAATCTTATTGGACAAGCATCCTTCAGCATCTAGTTCACAATTTGCAGTGTGTGTGTTTCCAGTGTTCAGTTTGGTTGTAAGTTTTTGACTGTATTGGCCCACATGGTTAGGCACTTGGTCTATGGTGTTCTTGACACCTCCATGGAGCTGCCATCCCCAATAAGGCTGATGTTAGTGTCAGTATTTTCATACTGCCATCAATGATAAAAACTCCTCTTTTCATATTCATAATAGGAGTCTCATACTGTAAATTTTTCATCACTCCATTAGGTCATGGATCCATTGATGGTTATGTTCACTTCAGTTTTTCCCTCATGGAGGATACTTGTTGATCCCCTTCCACATAGTCTTCAGTCATGGTTCATACTCACTCTACAGTTCATTTCATTAGGTCATAGGGTTTGGTTTCATTAGGTTTTAGGGTTCCACCAAAGTAATTTGATGATTAAAATACCAATAATGATCAGCAAAGACTCAAGAAACTCAAGAATAGTTGCTTGGAAGTCATAAGTTATTTTTTTTAAGCCTAATGTAATTTTCACCTCAAAACGTGTTTTGAGGTGAAAACAGAGTATTTAGTGTTTATTTATATTTCTTATGTAATTTCATCTCTCTATATGTAATAATGATTCCCATCTTCTCCTAAGCATCTATTCCTACTTCCTAACAAAAAACACTGCAAAAATCAATTTAGCATGAGCATTGATCCACCTGCAAAGGCGAAATGAGAACAAGCATTAAAAAACAAAGTTATCAAAAAGACAAGGAACATTTGAAAAGTGGGTTTTCAAAAAGTAAAAAATCAAATTTGTACCCATACATAAACCCTCTCATTCTATTTTCTACATCATTATGCTTTATCTTGCAAACAAAGAGTGCAAAGGAGAGAAAGAAAATAAGAAATCCAAGTGAGTTTGAGCAAAAGAAGGGAGGCATTGCACGTAGGGAACCGACTCTGGGCTTCTGAAGAAATCTAGCTGGCGCTCTGTGAAGGGAAGGAGGCACTGCATGTAGAGCAATGCGCTAAACATAGGGAAATTTTCCCCAACTTAGAACTACACAGGCACTACGCATAGGAGCAGGCATTGTGCTTCTGGGTGAAGGCGTTGTGCGTAGGGTAGTGAGCTTCAAAATCGCCTCAAACACCAAAATTTCACAAAATTTTTTGCAATTTCCTCTTCTACAAGTAATTTTCCCTACTCCACTTGATGTTTAGCTTACACAATGATTGTTTTAGACATTTCCTTCACACTTAGTATCAAACCCTAGTTTTCCCTTATAAAACCCTAACTGATTTATTTTCCCCATCACCTATCACTACAACTAAAATCCTTTTATATCACTCCCTCTCCCGTCATCTATATTCCCTCATATATCCCTCATTTGAGAAACCCTCTCCCTCACTCTCTTGATTCATGCTTTACCCATAAGTGTATAAATCCATCCTAAACACATCCCTACAAACCCTAAAGAAATCCCAGTCATTCCCTTCATTTTTGTCTAAAAAGTGTGCAACTAAAAAATCTTCTAAACATGGATAGAGGAGATTATGAATATGATGAGGAAAATATATCTAGTGATAGTTCAGCAGAGAGAACTAGGCAACAAAGAAAACCTCATAAGGGAGGAAAGATCACAAGAGAAGAGCCAACTAACCTAAGAGAATTGCAGGCTTCTCCATTGGCAGTTTCATGTTTTAGACACATAGGATGCTATGAATTTTGTGAACTAGTGGAGAGAGTCCAACTTCACCATGAACTTGCTAGACTTTTTGTAGCTCACCTGCAAAATAATGAAGTGACTCTTGCTGGGGTGACTTTCACAATGTCACCATCTATTATTTCAGATGCCACCAGGATTCCAAATTTTGGTGAGAAGTGGTATAAGGCTCAAAGAACTTGATGAGCTTTATTATGATCCTTACATTAAACCTCAGCATAGAATTCAGGTGAAGAGGCTTTTCCATTTCAAATTTCTTGAGAACAGATATGTCCCCTTGATGAGGATCATCATCAAATATTTCACTTGTGAGGGCAGATTTTCCAGGTTGTACACTTACCACTTCAAGCTCATCATGCACTTTACAAGGGTGAAAATGTTGAACCTCCCATACTTTTTGTTTAGAAACATTGCTAAGATGGCTTACCTTGTGCAGAAGAAGCCATACCCTTAGCATGAACAGCATGAAATTATTGTTCTTCATCATCCCAGTCTCCTCAACATCCCTTAGGAGACATTCATTGCTCATGACATGTTTAGGGGACCCCAAATTCCTCCATCAATGGTTCAAGAAACAGGTGGGCCTTCTAGTCATGTGGAAACAGGAGAAGAAACCAAGGAGACAAGAACTACTGAAGTGCCAGTATATTTGACATATCAGAGAGGCACAAAGAAATTGTTTGCAGCTACTAGGCAAGTGTTTGCTCCACATGTTGTAGAAGGGACCTTGCCTTCTTCATCAGTCCATAGGCAAATGCTAGCTCCACCTGATGTGGAAGGGGATTTTCCTTCTTCATCAAAACAGCAAGTACAGGTACAGCAGTTGCACAATGGAAAAGAAAATATGCCAAATGATGATGAGGAGGAAAGGGACTTTGACTTGGAAGAACGTGATGAGTTTGAACAGCCTAACATTGAGACTAATGATTTAGAAGCTCAAGAGAGGGAAACAATTAAGGATAGCATCATACAGGAAAGGGAAGCTCAAATACAAGCTTTGATGGACAACCTAGAGAGGGCCAATTATGTCATCACACACTTAGAACAGGAAAACAAACAGCTAAGTGACAAACAAGTCCTCATGGAGCTGGAAGTGCTCAAAGCAAAAAGGCAAAGTGGCAAAGAGACACAAGTCACATTGACTCCTATTGAGCAGGAGATGAAAACGATAGGGAGACTTGGCTTCAAAGATTCAACCTACACCTTGAGGAGTTGTTAAAGAAGGCCAACAAGGACAACCAGATGCTTAGACACATGGCTTATCACTACAGGACCCATAATAATATTTGCAACATAAGAATCAAGAAGCTAAAAGCTAGGTTAAGGTGGGCCTTGAATGGCAAGAAAGAGGAGGATAGACTTAGAGTGTTGGCTGAGGATTCCTTGGCTCATCAAAGCACATGACGGTGGTGGTTCACACCAATTTTGGGCAATTTGTAAGCAAATTTTATCATTTTGTAAATTTTGAAATTCAATACGCAGGAAAACTGCCCAGAAACGTAGCGCCACCGGTGCTGCGCTTTTCTTAGGGGAATCCAATGGAGGAATGGCTTACCTTTTTGGATTCAAGGTAGTGAGGACATGCACCTTAGAAATTTTCAGAATTTTTGGAACAAAATTAGTCCTCCAAAAGGTCCAAAAACACTCCAAATTGACCTTTCTGCCACTTTTTGGACAAACAAAAGTAGCCTTGTGCGAATTTAGTTTTGAGGGGTCAAATTAGCTCCACATGCAAACATTATAGGTGTTCGAGAAAATAGACTTGAATACCTTTCCAATGAGCTATCATGGACTCAATTTGTATGATGGGAAGGCCTCCAAAAGTGTCCTAAAAGTGGCGCTACGCTTTGAGCCAGTGGCACTGCGCGTAGAGCAAATTTTGCTCAGCATGCCTATTTTGCTAGTTTTTGGCTATGATCATGATTTCTCTCTCATGGTGGATTATTTACTATTGTAATTGATGTCACAGCTTGTAAATGTGATGGTTAAATAGTTGTAGATGGTAGATTCATTAGATTAAAGGTTTTTTTGAGGGCAATGAATTAGTTTCCCCTCTTTTAGAGGCAAGTTGTTAGGTAGCCTAGAATTTAGTTCCTTGTTTAGAATTTGTCGAAGCAACTCCTTTTCTCATGGATTCGACTCTTGATGGCTAGGATGAGTGGTTCTGATGTCTATATCATGTATTTTCTTAGTCATTGGAAAAGGTTGGACTCACTTGGATTCTCAGAGCTTGATTGTACATCATTGTAAGCAGTTTGGCAAGGAGATTAATCTGATTTGTAGCTATTTTTATGGGATCCCTGTGGTATGGAGTTTTATCATAGTTTCTTATTATATGATCATTTGTTTACATGTTTTATGTATGCCATCATCCATTTCATTGCTTCTTATTGAATGTTATGAAGTTAGATAGGTAGAATCCATTGTAATAGTGCTCTACCTTGGGAAATCATTCAATATTTCATGTTTTCTACTATTTGAGAAGGATCCATGATCATCACATGCCCTCCTAAGCTCCTCATCAGTCTTAAACACCTCACACCATTAAGCCTAAAGTGCTAAAGCCTATGCCTACCTTGCCCCATAAAACACCCTACATTTCTGACCTAATTTCCTAGACCTAAACTGCCCAACTCCATCTGATCCAGCAAAACATCAAGAAAACCCAATCAAAACCCTGTGCTATTACACGTAGCCTAAAATCCTTACCTAATCTAGTCATCTCGAATGATATTCTAAAGGAGAGAGCCCTCTTCGGCCTGGTAGGGCTAGCTACAAGGCTAAGTTTGGTTTGTGGTTACCCTGGAAGTTGCCTCCCTTCATCCTAAGGTAAATCTAGGTGATAACATTCAAGACCTACATGCTACCTTTAGAAATGAAAATGTAAAATGGACACCTTTCCCAATTTCCCCCACCATTACTTGCAAGTACCTCTTTATTTTTTACAAGCTTGAGGAGGATAACATATGCTTGGACTGTAAGCTCATCCTTCGAATGACTCCATCAAAGTATTTTTAACGAACCCTAAGAAGGAATATTGGTTCGATCCTGTTATACTTAACGAGTCCTATACTATTTAGTTTTTACGAGTCGAGTAAAGGAGTAACTCGGTGTCATTTTCTTTTAAATATTTTCAAAATGACATAAAAAGGAATTTCATTTAGTTCTTTTACAATAAATTTTTAACGAGCGCGAAGAAAGTAAAGCTAGACGTTTTTCAGTTTTAGAGAGTCAGAAGAAAAATGTAAGTAGACTCCATCAGATTCTTTTTCGTAAATTTTAGCCCCTTAGGTCCAAAAAAGGATAAAATAACACAAGAGAGAACTCTATTGACCATGTTCGATCAACGTATACATTTTTCTTAAATAGTCCTAACTCAGTCTGTAAAAGGGGTAAATGTATAATGAGTGGAGGTTGTTCATTTACTTTTATGAGTTCAAACAAACAAGTACTCGACAATATTTTCATTTTCAAAAGAGTCTTAAAAGGGCTTAAAAGAGGATTCTATGATTTTCACTTTTCGTAATTTTTTAAGAGCATGAAAAGCGATAAAAGTCTGCTAAATAGTCAAAATAATTTATCCTTGCTTTGTAACCTATCCTGCACATTTAAACTCAATAAATCATTATAACTTCTCAAAAATATAAATTTTCCCTCATAAAAGGTTTTTAAATAAAATAATAATTATTTTTAGCTTAAAAAACCTATAAAATAGGAAAAAATAAAAAAAAAATTCACCATTTTCATTTTTACCATTTGAGAGTGGAGAGAGGAGTTTTTTTACCACCAGACTTCAACGACTAATTCCAAGCTAACCGGTGGACAAAATTGCAAACCGCTTCTTCCAGATAGTAGATCTCTCCTTAACTTAGCTTTTTATCAGTTCAAATTTCCATTTTAATCTTCCAGTTATATTTTTGGGGCAAATATTTGTCAAAAAAAGCACCCTCGGCCCTGTGTTGATTTCCTTCAGTCGGGCCCGCGTAGTCGAGTAAACTTTTTCACATGGAAAATCACGGCCTACGCAGATATTTTCTGGAAAAATCCATGCAGTTGTGCCTTTTCAGTAAAATGGTAGCAACACAGGCGGCAAGGGTTTACTTTTTTAAGTATTTGGGCCCCAAAAAACATGAGATTGACCTCAAAAATATTTATAATCTTTCTAAAATCGTCATTTCAAGCTAATTGATTGTTCAAAATGGAGTGGAAGGAAAGAGAGAATGAAACCAATGATTTGGCAGCTTTGGAAAATCCATCTACCATGCACGCTCTAAGAAGTTGTGGCCTCCTAAAATATTGACTCATTCCTTGGATGAAAGCTCAAGTAAACCTGATGACATTACTAGTAAGAACCTAGAATGTCTAGGAACAATTTTTCGTGATCGAAGATCATTGCGTTACCATTTATGCCGATGACATTTATTTATTAACTAGGCTTTCTCGTTGGGGAGACGATATTTCACTATTTGGATAGAGGAGGGGAGGAGATACTACTAATGGGTATCTATGATGCTTTTGCATAGGTGCACCACCCAAGGATGGAAATATTGATATTCAGACCATCGAGCTCTTGCCCGTAAGGACCATTACTTTCACTGTTATCAAGTTGTGTGATAGTGTTGCCCTTCATTTAGCCACATGAGCAAAGATGCAGACTGTCATGGAATGCTAGGAGTCCACAGTGTTTAATTGATGTGAGGTAGTGGTTGTAAAAATGAAGGGAAAGATAACTAGATGCAAGAATAGGAAACTGAAGAATTTCGATGATGGCGCATTCTTATCGATTTCTCACTAGAGAGGATTCCTCTTCTCTGACCACAACAGATTCTAGAAGATGAGGGGGGACCTAGGGATCCACGCACGATAAGGTGGGTTGCACAGATGGCACGTCATGGAGGCGATGGACCAGTAGTGAGGTATACTCCTGAGTTTTTTTACTGGTTTGGCCATCGGATCATTTCGATCGTGGACTTCCCATATGTCGAGATGGATTACAAAGGTGATCCCGATATCCCACGTCTAACCAAAACTCGGTGGGGTGATCTAGGTGATAGTTTCTCATTTTGACATGTTTTCATTTTTTTTTATAATTTTTATGTGTTTTTGTCTTCAAAGGCTAATTATCCAAAATGCATGTGTAGATGTGGGACCAAACCAACTAGTAAGGTTGAGGTGATTTGACAGATAAGGCAAGTAGCCTATAGCAACCGCAATGGCTAATCCAGAGGCAGTAGAAGTTTTGACAGAGCTAAAACACAACCTAGAGAGGTTGACTTTGGATATCCTAGAGATTGGGGTGGATGATATTCCTCTGCAATATCAGATATGCAGTTGGGGTTCTAGGGCCACTTAGATGCTTACTGTGTCGAGTTTCTTGTGTTGTTCTTTGCTATCATGAGCATCATCATGCTTAGTTGTTCTAGTTTCTAGGACCACATTTTTTATTTTTGGTGCCAGCATATTCATAAAATAAAAGGCCATAAGGCCTTATGTCCTTGGATGACATATTTTATAGACACACTTCTATGCAAACTCTATTTTTATAAACAAAATACTACTTTTGCCTACAGTTTATCTTGATCAATATATGAATGAATAAAATTTTTTAATTTACAAATGTCGTAAATGTCTATTTAAAAAATGATTATTTAATGTGTCTTTCAATGTGTTTGAATATCTTGGAATGTGTTGATATTCGATATAATAAAATTTCCTTTCCAAAATACAGACCTGTAAAAACATTCTTAACATTGCTGGACTCCTTACTATATAGAAACAATTTAAATGTAATACTACAAGTTGTGAATCTAACCTAATGATCAAAAGCCAAATAACAAATTTGATGGAATTAGATAATATCTTAATGATTGCACTATATTATGCTATGTTATCTATTGTTTGACCGAGGCATATTCCATGAATAGAGACTATCTCATCACTGGGTGAATAGATAACCCAGGCTGCAGAAGATAAATTCCGAATACTATGACTAGCACCATCAACAAATCCAATGTTAGTATGAGGGAACATAGACATCTGCAAATCAAGTGCAAAACAAGATAAGCAGGAAAAGTAGTAGAAAATGTGAAAAACAATAAATGTCACACATACCTAAAAATGGTAAATAATGTACAAATCTCCACCAAAATTTTATGCATAATATTTCTTTAGGTAAAGACCATTTTTGGGCTTTCCTAAAGGAATACCATTGTAATAAACTATCTCATATTCTCCTTTAGATAATACATGTTTTATGATGTAAGGTCCATGCCACATGGGTTTAAACTTTCTCGCACCTAACTTGTCATGAGCTTGATCATAAACCAAGACTAGGTCACCTTCTGAATATGAATAATGATTAACATTTTGATCGAATTGAGGTTTGACACATTTTTTATGAGCTCCACTAGCTAGTACAGCATCACGGTGATTTTCATTTAAATGTGCTAAATGTACAAAATTTTCTTCGTATATGGAGGTAGCAGATAATAATTCGATAACTAGTTTCAGGGATGGGATTTCACATTCAATGGATAATACTGCTTCAAAACCATAAACAAGTTGGAAAGGAGTAAAACTTGTCAGTGTTTTTGCAGTAGTACGGTAAGCCCACAGCACTGAAAAGAGCATGGAATGTCAGTTTCCTTTATGAATACCAACCATATTTTTAATCATATTGGTTAAAACTTTATTGATGGCTTCAACTTGACCATTAGCTTGTGGATAGTAAGGAGTAGATCTATCATGGCGTAGGCCGAGCTGTGCAGATAATTCAACCATCATAAAATTACGAAAATGACTACCATGGTTTGTAAAAATAGATTGCGGGACACCAAACCAAGCAATCACATGTTTGAAAAATAGAATGTCCTTTTTCAACTATTGAGTAAAGCCCTGGGTTAGTTTAGCACAATTGTGGATGAATCTATGCAAAAAAATTTCTTTCCCTTGCAAACTTTAGAGTTGTGTAAGGCTAGAAGGAGTAGGCACATTCAGAATTACCTCTACCTTAAGTTGGTCAACACGAATGCCTTCTTTCAAAACGATGAAACCTAGGAGCCGACCCAATTGTACACAAAAGACACATTTGTGTAGATTCAACCGAATATTGTAATGCCTACACATAATGAAAATTGATTTTAAGTGCAATGGGTGATCCTGCATTTTCATTGAATGAGCCAGTAGGTCATCTAAATAGGGTTGAATAATATGCTTGATATCATGGAATGCATAAGACATTGCTCACTAAAAAGTTGCACCAACATTTTTCAGGCTAAATGGGAGTTTGTGATAAGAAAAAGTCCCCCATGGGCAAGTAAATATGGTTTTGTACTGAATGATGAGGAGTATGTTTATTAGATGGTAGCCAAAAAATCCATCCATGAATGAAAAATTTTCATTCCCGACATAGTCATCAACAATTTGGTTGATATATGGAGTTGGATAATTGTTCTTGGACAAACTTTATTAATATCTCTATGATAAACACATACTCGAATAGTTCCTTGGTTTTTATTAACAGGTGCTATGTTTGATACCCAATCAGTCAAAGGAGCGAGGTAAATGAATCCTGCTTTCAACAATTTTTCAACCTCAGTTTTTATAGTGGCAGCTTTTCATGGATGTATAGGATGTAATCGTTGTCTAACAGGCTTAGCATCGAGATAAGTTTTTATCTCATGTGCAACTATGTTAGGGTCAATTCATTGTTGGCATTATGATTCTGGTATGGCTCTATGATACAGGTGTTGTACTTGATAGCAACTCACTCAAGTGTTCAGGCTCTTAAAATGATGGAAATTAAGAGGCTCGCAGGTGAATGGTTCAAAAGGTGCGGACCCGCAGGTTACCCATACAGGAGGTGCGGTCGGACCCGCAGGTTACCAGTCTAGAAGGTGCGGACCCCAGCGCACACATTTCAAGGCAGTAAAGCGCGCTCACATGGGGTTTTTTATGTTTGGCTCGTGGTATTTAGCCCGCTGTTCTTGATTCTATGGTTTTGGCCCGTGGTATTGCTTTATATTATTATGATTATTGAGCTCCATGTTTTTGGGCCCCTTGTATTGGTTATCTATGGTATTGATCCATGATTTTAGGATGAGCTTGCCTATATAAAGAAAAGGAGATCACTTGGCCAAGGCATCTTTTGAAAATTGAATATCTTAAGATCTGAAATATTGGGTTAGTTTTCAAAAGCTTGATCTATATGAAGTGAAGTTGAAAGCGAATCTATGAAGGGTGATCTCTCGAGCACATGATCAGATCTAAGCATCTGACTATCGGTGATACACTGGGGGACTGCCAGTTCGGCCCTAATTAGAGGTACGCAGGAGATTAACGGTGCAAGTGCATGGGTACATAGAGAAGAAGAAGGAGAAGTGTGTGGGTACACAGAGAAGAAGAAGGAGAAGTGTGTGCGTACGCAGAGCAAAAGAAGTCACAGTACGTGGGTACGCAGCGCGATAGAGGTTCAGGTGCGTAGGCACAAGGAAAGTACGCGGCGCTTCAGAAGCCGCAAGTGTGTACGTACGCGGCGCGATAGCATCTGTGGGTGCGTGGCTACAGTAGCAGTACGCGGCGCGATAGTATCAGTGGGTGCGTGTCTATAGTAACGGTATGCAGCTTGATTGAAGAAATAGTGCGAGGGTACGCGGTGCGGCAGAAGGTTCTCTGTGGGTATATGCAGGGAAGCAGAAGGTGAAGTGCGTACGCACGAAGACCAGAGAAAGAAAAACTATGTCTCTGTCTTAAGATCTTTTGTTGGCTGAATTTTTTTCTGTTAGGTGTTCTGGTTTAGTTTACTGTTACTATTGATCTGGTTACTGCAGTTGACTGGGTGATTTACTTGTACTTGATGATCCCTTGATGTTTATGGATCCAGTTTGAAAATTTATGAAAAGTGGTCCTTCAGAGAAAAGAAGTAGGGGGTTGTAGCTCCCTTCCAAGAGAGACTGGAAAACGAGAGAGAGTTGTAGCTCTCTGCAGGTTGCAGCATGCGTACTGGTAAAGAACTGCCTCAGTACAAAACCTTTGTAAAAGGAGTTTCTAATTTAAAGTAAGATAGAGACATATTGCAGCAGGTGGTTTTCACCCACATTGGGTTTCCACCTTACATATAGTGTTCTTTGGTGTGACTATCTATTTTCTTTGTTCATGCTCATTATTTTATGGTACTGACATGCAAAAATAATCCAAAGTGTAATTAAGGAAGATTTATTAAAAGAACTTGATAATATTGATTCACCCCCCCCTCTCAGTATTATTTCTAACAATTGGTATCAGAGCATGTCCTTCTAAAGGAGCTTGATCGATTGAAGGAAGATCCATCATCATGAGCAACTATGAGAGGGAAGCATCGATCAGGCCACCGATTTTTGATGGGACAAACTTCGTATATTGGAAGGTAAGAGTTACTGCCTATCTTCAATCTTTAGGTACTGAAGTTTGGGACATCATAGAAACAGGTATACTTTTCCATCAGCTACTCCTACAGATCCAGCAGAGAAAAAGAAATATGAAACAAATGCAAAGGTAGTCAATACTCTTCTAGGATGCCTATCTCAATTAGAATTTGTGAAAGTTATGTAGGATAAATCCACAAAAGAAATATGGGACAAGATCGTTCTGAGCTACGAAGGAGATGATCAAGTAAAACGTGCAAAACTTCAAACCCTCAGGATTCAGTATGAAAATCTCAAGATGTATAATGATGAAAGTGTGGCTAACTATTTTCTCTGTGTAGATGAGATTGTTAATTGTATGAAAAATTTGGGTGAATAAATAAAAGAAGCTGTTGTGGTTGAAAAAGTTCTAAGATCTTTGTCACCTAGATTTGAATCTAAAGTTTCTGCTACAGAAGAAAAGGAAAATCTTCAACATCTTAAAATGTCACAATTGCATGGAATTCTAATGGCTTATGAAATGAGGAAAGGAGGTCCTTCTGACAGGAGAGAAGCTACCTTCAAAGCTTCAGGCAAAGGAGAGTACTATGAATCAAGAGGAGAACAAGAATCAAATTTTGTCAAAAATCTTCAACGAGGTACGGGACGGTTCAGAGGTAAGCTGCCCTTCAAATGCTTTGCTTGTGGAAGAGTAGGTCACTATATTGCCAAATGTCCTCATAAGGATAATATCGACAAGGGAAAGGAATCTATTAGATGGAACAAGAAACAGAATGCAAATAAGAAGAGCTACTACACTCATGAAGACAGTGACGGTCTATCAAATAGTGATGAAGATGAAC
>APFE030890251.1:29906-67631 GCA_000404065.3 Pinus taeda | reverse complement strand
GATGCAGAAAGAATTCGAAATGTCCTTGCTTGGAGAACTGACATACTTTCTTGGTTTGCAAATCCAACAAAATAAAGGAGGGATCTTCTTGTCTCAAACCAAGTATCTCAAGCAGATTTTGAAGAAATATGGCATGGAAGATGTAAAACCTGTATGTACACCCATGGTAACAGGATGAAACCTCAGTGCAAATGACGAATCAGCAGCAGTGCATCAACCAACCTACAGATCTATGATCGGAAGTCTACTTTATTTGACAGGTACCCGACCGGACATCATGCATGCAGTAGGAATAGTTGGTAGATTTCAGGCAAATCCAAAGGAGACTCATCTTCAGGCAGTAAGGAGAATTTTCAAATATCTTCAAGGGACACAAAATTATGGCTTATGGTATCCTAGAGATACAGATCTCACACTTCATGCTTATATAGATGTAGATTGGGCCAGAAGCGTGGATGACAGGAAGAGCACAAGTGGTGGTGCATTATTTATGGGTTCCAGATTAGTATCTTGGTTCAGCAAGAAACAGAGTTCGATTGTCTTGTCTACAGCTGAAGCAGAATATGTTGCTACTGCATCTTGCTGCACTCAACTTCTTTGGATGATGCAGACCTTGCAGGGTTTCCAAATCACTTGTACGCCACCTATCTCCATCTTATGTGATAATACAAGTGCAATCAGCATTTCAAAGAACCCAGTTATGCATTCAAAGACCAAGCACATACCGATCAAGTATCATTTTCTTCGAGAACAAGTGCTTGAACAAAAGGTCAAGTTGGAGTATGTTCCTTCTAAGGAACAAGTTGCCGATATCCTCACTAAACCACTGCCCAGGGATACCTTTGAATACCTCAGGCAAAAGCTGGGGGTTGTTGATGCATCATCTTGTTGTTGAATCTCATCTGTTGGTTGTACGTGAGGTCTATACATGGTATACGCGTACATTTGTTGGTTTATGGATTGATTGCAGATCAATGGCACAGGTTCAGGGGGAGCACATATAATGCATTTTTGGCATTATGGGAGCACAAAAGGAGAACATGGATAAAACATGGCTGCAATATGTCTCTATCTCTTTCATGATTGTTTATGGTGTTTGGTGGATTCTGTTTCCTCTTTGCAGATCTGGTTTATAGTCCGGGGGAGCATGTTCTTAGGGGGAGCATAACCCTTTGCCCTTGATGTCAAAGGGGGAGAATGACGTTGAGGATCTTGAGGTTGCCATCAAGTCCAAAGGGGGAGATTGTTGGCATTATGATTCTGGTATGGCTCTATGATACAGGTGTTGTACTTGATGGAAACTCACTCAAGTGTTCAGGCTCTCAAAATGATGGAAATTAAGAGGCTCGCAGGTGAATGGATCAAAAGGTGCGGACCCGCAGGTTACCCATACAGGAGGTGCGATCAGACCCGCAGGTTACCAGTCCAGAAGGTGCGGACCCTAGTGCACACATTTCAAGGCAGTAAAGTGCACTCACATGGGGTTTCTTATGTTTGGCTCGTGGTATTTAGCCCGCCGTTCTTGATTCTATGGTTTTGGCCCGTGGTATTGCTTTATATTATTATGATTATTGAGCCCCATGTTTTTGGGCCCCTTGTATTGGTTATCTATGATATTGATCCATGATTTTAG
Organism: Pinus taeda; assembly: GCA_000404065.3. Classification (NCBI taxonomy): domain Eukaryota; kingdom Viridiplantae; phylum Streptophyta; class Pinopsida; order Pinales; family Pinaceae; genus Pinus; species Pinus taeda. The sequence goes on along the minus strand of APFE030890251.1, from coordinate 65,998 downwards.
GATGAGCTTGCCCATATAAGGCAAAGGAGATCACTTGGCCAAGGCATCTTTTGCAAATTGAATATCTTAAGATCTGAAGTATTGGGTTAATTTTCAAAAGCTTGATCTATATGAAGTGAAGTTGAAAGCGAATCTATGAAGGGTGATCTCTCGAGCGCATGATCAGATCTGAGCATCTGACTATCGGTGATACACTAGGGGACTGCCAGTTCGGCCCTAATTAGAGGTACGCAGGAGATTAACGGTGCAAGAGCGTGGGTACGCAGAGAAGAAGAAGGAGAAGTGCGTGGGTACGCAGAGAAAAAGAAGGAGAAGTGCATGGGTACGTAGAGCAGAAGAAGGCATAGTGCGTGGGTACGCAGTGCGACAGAGGTTCAGGTGCGTAGGCACAGGGAAAGTATGCGGCACTTCAGAAGCCACAAGTGCATAGGTACGCGGCGCGATAGCATCTATGGGTGCGTGGCTGCAGTAGAAGTACGCGGCGCGATAGTATCAGTGGGTGCGTGTCTACAGTAACAATACGCAGCTTGATTGAAGAAACAGTACGAGGGTACGCGGTGCGGCAGAAGGTTCTCTGCAGGGAAGCAGAAGGTGAAGTGCGTACGCACGCAGACCAGAGAAAGAAAAACTACGTATCTATCTTAAGATCTTTTGTTGGCTGAATTTTTTTCTGTTAGGTGTTCTGGGTTTAGTTTACTGTTACTGTTGATCTAGTTACTGCAGTTGACTGGGTGATTTACTTGTACTTGATGATCCCTTGATGTTTATGGATCCAGTTTGAAAATTTATGAAAAGTGGTCCTTCAGAGAAAAGAAGTAGGGGGTTGTAGCTCCCTTCCAGGAGAGACTGGAAAATGAGAGAGAGTTGTAGCTCTCTGCAAGTTGTAGCCTGCGTACTGGTAAAGGACTGCACCAGTACAAAACATTTGTAAAAGGAGTTTCGAATTTAAAGGAAGATAGAGACATATTGCAGCAGGTGGTTTTCACCCACATTGGGTTTCCACCTTACATCTGGTGTTCTTTGGTGTGACTATCTATTTTCTTTGTTCATGCTCATTATTTTATGGTACTGATATGCAAAAATAATCCAAAGTGTAATTAAGGAAGATTTATTAAAAGAACTTGATAATACTGATTCACCCCCCCCCCCCCCTCTCAGTATTATTTCCAACATTCATGGCATTTCTTCGTCTGACTCGGTAAAGATGTTGCAGAGTTCCTCAAATAGGGATTTATAAGTTTGAATCGCTTCTAAAGAAAAAGAAGATCCTATATGAATATTTTTAGTTATCCATGGCTTCAATGATATGTCTATGGGTATCATTTCTAATATGTTCCATAAATTCTGCTCAGAATCAGAAGAAAGGGTAGATATTGGACATTAAGGATCACTAAGAGTCTTAGATGAAAACATAAATGAGAAATTATTCTCAATTTTTTCAAAAGATTGTAAGAAGGTTGAACAATTATGAGTATCGTGCCATGGAATTACATCCAAGGTCATAACTTCCATAATCCCTTCATTAGTTAAAAAATATGTGTTAAAAGGATCAGTCATAGAGATTGGTTCCAAGCACGACAAATGAGAATATTCATCAATAATCATATTCATTATATTGTTTTAAGATGTTGATAAGTTGGAAAAGGTCTCAATTTCCTCATAAGCTAACTCAAAAGGCTTATGATGCATCTCATTGCCATATAAGACTATTTCTGACTCTAAAGGTACTTTCCACAGATCTTCTGAATTGAAAGTACTTGATGTAATCATGTTAATCTGGGCATCATTATGAATGAAATTGGGTGGAGGGAATGTGAAAGTTCCCATCAAAGATGAGTCTTTGAGAAGAGCAACACCAACTTCTTCATACAAAGTCATTGATTTTCCAACAAAAGGCACACTACTAGTGGAATTAGTGTCTAAGGTAGAGTAGGATAATTGGTCTACCTTCACAATTCTTCCTTTGTGAAGAAACATGATCATCCTAAAATATGATGAGACTACTACCTCCATGGCATAAGTCCAGCTCTAACCAAGAAAAAGGTTATAGTCAAGTTGAGCATCAACAACCTCAATGTCTATTTAAACTGTTTTACCTTCTAATTCAACTAGTAAATCATTTAAATCACTGTAAGGATGAAAACCTCTTTCATCAAAGGCTCTAAAAGTTGTGGGAGATTGATTGATTGTTGGAGAGCCTAAAGCTTTCCAATAGGTAATGGACATAATACATGTCAATTCTCCTTCGTCAATCATTCTTCAAAAAACGCATCGATTTTTGACATGGACTAGTATCTAAAAAGCCATTTGATGTGGTAGACGAGGGACATGATTTTCGAGATTGAAAACAATAAAATTGGAGTCATGAGGATCTACTGCTCCAATGGATGATAATAATAACTTCCTTTATTTTGGACAAGTTTACAGCACTTCAAGAGCCAACATTGTCGAAGGTGACAACCAAATCTTTGACGATGTTATAGTTCCGAGCAACCCTAGCATGAGGATTAAAGGCTGACTTTAGAAGCATACCATTAGGAGGCAGATGAACTATGTTAGGTCCCTATAATACTAGTGATTCCCCCATTACTATTGTCATTGTAGCCCTTATTGTTATTATTGTGCCCCTATTGTCCCCATATTGTTATTATTGTGCCCCATCGAAGCCCACTATTTTTATTGTTGTGCCCTTATATTATTACTGTTATGTCAACTTTGATTATATTGTGACCCCTTCGACTCCCATATATAGAAAGGAGGTTTTTTCATTTGTATCATCCAAGAATTGTTCATTCATGTAGTGAAAAGGAGGTTGCCCCCCTCGAATAGGCTGATTTTGAAGTCGTTGATCTATCTTTTCTATCTTTTCTATCTTTTTGTGAGCTGAACATTTGGTATCATAGATTTGGATTCTAGGGTTTCGCTGATCCAAAACTGGTCATCATGGAATATTTTCTATAACTTTCATTTCTACAACATTTCAGAAGCTAAACAAAAACCCATTTGCGTCATAATCTCTATGATCCTCAGGCCCAAATTTCAGATCTTGTCTTGCTATATTTTTGGATATATGATCCAAAGAATTTAGGGTTTTTGCAGGCTCCTGAATTATATCCCAAATAGGTGACCTTGTGAAAATCATCATAACTTTCTCTCTGAATATCAGATTAACATTTCATAAGAAGTTACATAAAGAATACAAACTTTAGTTTTTTTCATCATTTTCAGGTCCGAAGGTTGAAAGCATGAAACATGGAACTTCGTACAAGTTCACTCTACTGAAAAAATGTATAATTAGGTCATCTTGGGAGATTGGGCATACTGCTTTCTTGGAGAATCCAATTTTGACTAGACTAGTGGTGTTGGAAAGAGGACTCAGAGGGCTACTACATTTTAGATTTTAGACCTTGGAGATCCAAAATCTTAGAGATACATCAAATTCAATATCAAGCTCCTACAAAGTGAAAAAAAGTGTGTAGTTTTTTTTTTTTTTTTTTTTGCATAAGTTTGGTTTGAAAAATTAGTTATTCAAAGGGCATAGTGAAGAATAATTATCATTAATTGATTCCCCGAAGAAAAAAATTGGAAATTCCTAGTAAGTAACCTAAAATCTCTAGCATGACTCATGAAGAAGAGGAAGAAATGCAACATGATATATCAAAATTACAAGACCAAGTGCAACAAATTTCGCTCTCACAAAAAGTAACAGAAGCTAAGATGGATGATTTAAAGAAAGATGTGGAAGATAAGATGGATGGTTTAAAGAAACACGTGGAAGCTAATATGGATGGTATGAAAGACAACATTGAAGATTGGAAGAAGAACATGGAAGGTTGGAAGGAAGTTTTGACAAAGTTGCTACAAGAAAGGTTTCCTAATGGCAAAAAGGTAGTAGAGAAAACTCAGAATGAGAACAAAATAAATGTTAATCATGATTCAAAGAATGACAACATTGAAGCTTTGAAGAAATATATGGGAGGATTGAAGGAACGTTTGAAAAAGTTGCTACAAGAAAGGCTTCCTAATGGCGAAAAGGTAGTAGAGAAAACTCATGATGAAAACAAAATAAATTTTAATCATGATTTCGTAAACTCTAATGTTGGAATAAAGACCCACCATGTTCCAAAGATCGATATGAGGAAGTTTGATGGCAAAGATCCCATAACATGGATACTACAAATGGAACAATATTTCAATATCCATAATGTGCAAAACACACAAAAGGTACGCATTGCAACTTTATATTTGGAACCCAGTCAGTTTGTATGGTATCGATGGCTTTGCTCCCATAAACAAATTGTCATTTGGGCAATTTTTACAGACGAAATGATAGCACATTATGACGATACAAAGAGAAACACCTTCTTTAGCCAATTGATAAATCTCAAACAAAAGGGTCCAACGGTGGAGCATATTAAGGACTTCCAAAAATTGAATATAAGGGTAAAATATATCCCAAATCAACATAGGATTGATGTGTTCATAGGGAATTTAAAGGATAGAATCCAGCATGAGGTTTGCATTTGGGAACCTAATTCATTGGAGAAGGTATTCAAGTTGGAAAGAAAAAATGAAAGCAAAGTTATGGCAACAAGGAAGCCTACCAATCACAACTATAAATATGGAAATGTTGTTTCCCCTAGCCTTCCACAACCTACAAGGTTGACACCACAACAATTGGAAGAAAAAGAAGAAAAATGGATTTGTTATAGTTGTGATAACAAATAAACTAAAGGTCATAAGTGTGATGAGGAGAAATTATTATACATATATTGTGAAGAGGAAGAAGAAAAGGAACAAGAAACATCAAAAGAAGAGGATACACACCAGGAACAAACCCTAGAGAAAAAGGAAATGAATCCAACCATATCTTGTAATGCATTGGCCAAAATAACCACTTGTCAAACTATTAAGATAGAAGGACATATCAAGAAGAAAAAGGTAATAGTATTGATTGATTTAGGAAGTACCCATAATTTTATTCATTGTAAGATAGAAAAGGAAATGAATTTCTTCCTATATCCAGCACCAGAATGTCAAGTGATGGTTGCAAGTGGAGGAACCATAAATTTCTCTGGTAAGTGCCATAATATCAAGCTATCCATGGGATAATATGTATTGAATAGACCAATGTTTTCCATTCCAATGGGTCGTGTTGATGTTGTACTAGGAGTCCAATGGCTACAATCCTTGGGTACAATATCTTTTAATTTTCAATAATTTTTAATGAAATTGTTTTCAAAAGGAAAGGAAGTTGAATTAAGGGGTATCACAGGGAAATCGAGAAATATAATTAGCTCTAATGGAATGACAAACCTTCTATAGAAAGGACAATGAGGTGTAATTTCACAATTATGTTCGCTAGAAGTTCCCACATCGAAATCATCTATTTCTCTAGATCTCCAAAAAGTCTTGGAAAATCATTCCAAGTTATTTGAAACTCCCAATGGCCTCCCACCTATTCGTGATAATGATCATGCTATTCATTTGATTCCAGGAAGTGTTCCTCCAAACGTCAAGCCTTAGAGATATCCTTATGCCCAAAAGAGTGAAATTGAATGTATGGTCACACAAAAGCTAGAGGATGGTATAATTCAGCCTAGCCAAAGTTCTTTCTCTACTCCAATAGTATTGGTGCACAAGAAGGATGGATCATGGCACATGTGTCTAGATTATAGGGAGCTCAACAAGCTCATTATTAGAGATATATTTCCCATTCTTGTCATTGATGAATTATTGGATGAATTGCATGGATCAATTTACTTCACCAAGTTGGATCTTCGTTTAGGATATCATCAAATCAAAATGAAGACTAAAGACATTACGAAAATATAACTAATAATAATAATTAATAAACAATAATAAAAAATAAAAAACAATTTTTGGTCATGACTTTTGGCCTTACCAATGCACCTTCTACATTACAAGGTTTGATGAATTCCATTTTCAAACCCTTCCTTAGAAAATTTGTGTTAGTATTTTTTGATGATATGCAACAAGTCTTGGAAGGATCATGTTCAACATGTTGATAGGGTGCTCAAACTATTGGAGGAGAAACAATTATATGAAAAATCCTCCAAATGTTTCTTTGGGGTACAATAGGTGGAATATTTGGGTCATATTGTATCTCATGAAGGTGTTAAAGTAGACCCTAGAAAAAATAAATCCATTAAGGAATGGAAAATCCCCACATCCATAAAGCATCTGCGAGGATTTCTTGGGTTGATAGGGTATTAGCGCAAGTTTTTTAAGAATTATGCGAGAATAGTAGCACCTCTAAAAACATTATTGAAGAAAGATGCATTTTCAAGTACTCTAGAATAAATGAAGGCCTTTGAACATCTTAAAGAGGAAATGTGCCAAGCATCGGTATTCGCTACGTCGGACTTCACAAAAACCTTTATTGTGGAATGTGATGCTTCGGGAAATGGAATTGGTGTTGTTTTAATGCAATAAGAAAGACCAATTTCTTTTGAAAGTCATCCAATCAAAGGAAAGTATTTACACAAAGATATTTATGAGAAGGAAATGTTGTCAATACTACATGCACTTAAGAAATGTCGACTCTACCTAATGAGAAGACACTTCAAGGTAAAAACGAATCATGATATTCTTAAATACTTTGTAGAACAAAGATTATCTTCAGAAGAGCAACAAAAATGGGTCACAAAGATTTTGGGTTATGACTTTGAAATCATCTACAAAAAAGGGAAGAAAAACGTTGCGGTAGATGCACTCTCAAGGAAGGAAGAGGAGGTGGAAACATTGCTTTGGGTCATTTCTATTATCCAACTAGATTGAATAAATGAAGCAAGGGATGAATGGAAGAATGAAAAAGAAGTGTGGGTACTCATTCAAAATTTATAACAAGATCTCAGTACATCTGATAAATTTAGCTGGAAAAATGATTTGTTATGGTACAAAGATCGCTCATACCTAGGTAATAATTTCCAACTCAAACAAAATATTCTTATGGAGTTGTACACTTCTCCCTTAGGAGGGCACTCAGGATTTTTAAAAACTTACCACAGGGTTAAGAAGGATTTTTTTTTGGGATGGCCTTAAATCGGATATTCAAAAGTTTGTGGTGGAATTTTTGATTTGCCAACAAAATAAAGTTGAAACGATTAAGACCCCATGTCTATTACAACCTTTATCCATTCCAAGCTAATATTGGGAGGAGGTTTTAATGGATTTTATCACAGGTTTACCCAAGTCTGAAGGAAAGGGTGTCGTCATGGTGGTAATTGACAGACTTACCAAGTATGCACAACTTTGTGCATTATCTCATCCATTTAAATCCAGTACATTTTCTACTACCTTTATGGAAACAATTCAAAAGCTACATGGAAACCCAAAGATTATAGTAAGCAACAAAGATCCCATTTTAACTAGAAATTTTTGGACAGAATTATTTTCTTGTCTTGATACTCAGTTAGATCATAGCTCATCTTATCATCCTCAATACGATGGGAAAATTGAGATAGTAGACAAATTTTTGGAAGGATATCTTTTTTTCTTTGTCTCCGATAAATAGACACAATGGGTCAAATGGTTGCCTCTGGCTGAATGGTGGTATAACACTTCCTTCCATATTGTAGAGAAAATGACCCCATTTATGGCACTTTATGGATATCATCCACTATTCATCACATCATTTTTAAGAGAAAATTTTAAGGTTCAAGCAATGGAATATCACATCAAGCATCAACAACAAGTTCTCCAACTCTTAAAGGATAACCTCACTTTGGCGCAGAATAGAATGAAACAACAAGAACATCAACATCACAACTAAAGAAGTTTTAATGTAGGTGAATGGGTATTCCTACCGCTACGACCATATAAAAAAATTTCCATCGAGAAATCTAAGAAGGATAATAAATTATCACCAAAGTATTATGGTCCATGCAAGGTGCTACAAAATATTGGTGCTACGGCATACAAATTGGAGCTTCCTGTAGCTTCCCGAGTGCACCTAGTTTTCCATGTTTCATGCTGAAATATAGTTATAGGTGACAAGCTCCCAATTCAAACAATATTGCGAGAACTTGTCGAGGAAGGAAAAATCATATTGGAACTTGAAGCAATCATAGAAACAAGAACTCGAGAGCTACGAAATCGATCAATTTCAGAGTATCTCATCAAGTGGAAGAACTTACCGCTGAAGATTCCACATGGGAGGATGAGAATTTTATACAGAAGCATCCAAAACTACTCAAGTGTTGAGGACAACACGTTTTTGAAGGAGAGGGGCATGTTAGGTCCCTATAATACTAGTGATTCCCCCATTACTAGTGTCATTGTAGCCCTTATTGTTATTACTGTGCCCCATAGAAGCCCACTATTTTTATTGTGTGCCCTTATATTATTACTATTATGTCAACTTTGATTATATTGTGACCCCTTAGACTCCCATATACAGAAAGGATGTTTTGTCATTTTTATCATCCAAGAATTGTTCATTTGTGTAATGTAAAGGAGGCTTCCCCCTCGAAGAGGCTAATTTTTAAGTCGTTGATCTACCTTTTCTATCTTTTTGTGAGCTGGTTTCATAACAAATTATCATATTAGGGTTTTGTTTTTCAATATGTAATGGTTCAGAAGAAGGAGGAGTAGATGTGGAAGTTTGAGTAGTTGAACTGTAGTCATCTCCATCTTCAACAAGACTCTTTAATGTATAATATTTGCATCTCGTTGCTACCATAACTTTGGAAGACATCATCATGATATCTACCAATGTGGATGATGAGGATTGGTCATCAGACACCATTTTGTTGTCTTGAAGAGGAAAGGGGTCCTTCAAAATAGCAGGAGTGGGTGAACCTTTGACAAATTTAGAAAATTCAGCATGATGTGGGCACTCCTTTGTCTAATGATATTCATCACAAATTAGGAAAATATAATGACGTTTCTTCTTTTCATCAGACAGCTCATTATTGTTTGATTTCTCCTTAGAATGAGTGTCTTGTTTGGCTTTCCATTTTCCCTTTTCCTTATTTCCAGTTTACTTACCTTTGTCGGTAGATGATTCTTTGGCATTAATCTCTGAAATAATTTTGGGAGAGGGATCTTCTTTAGGTGAATCAGATAGAGGCAAAATCTAATTTTTCTTAGAATTTTTCTTTTTATTATTAGATTGTTGGCTCATAGAACCAATCATACCATTAGCGGCATGTGATCTTGTAAGGGTTGGATTAGTTTGACCAGGGTGGGGTAAATCTGGGATCTTTTCATACAAAGTATTAGACTGAGTATACACAAAATCAAGGTATTGAGCGCAAGAAAATACTTGCTCCTCAATTACAACACCTCCTTTGGCAACATCTTCAATTATTACTGGTAAAAGAGATTTTATGAACCATTCGTCCAAAATCTAGTCTAGAATGTAAACTTAACCAAACAAAATCTTCGTCTCCATTCATGAATGTGATCTGAGATATGGATTGACATTTACTATTTTAAAGAGGTTAAAAATTCAGTTCCATTATCATATCGAATGGGTAACTGAAAATGGGTCAAAAAAGTTGTAGCAAGGGCATTAAATGTACTAAAGGAAGATTGTCACAATTCTACATACCATTTGGCTACCAAACCAATTAAGGTTCATTGAAAAATCCATAATCTAATAGAATTGTCTATTAATGAGTTGGATTCGCACCAAAGATGATAAGCCATAACATGGTTTGATTGGTCTATGCCTAAATTACCTTCAAACTTAGGGATGTCACTCAGAAACTTAGTAGGAATCGCTGGCCAAAACAGTAAATAAAGAAGAGGATAATTAGTTAACCGAGAGAGGTCAGGAAAATCCAAAATCGTAATGAAAGGCAAATGGCGGTTAGGATCTTGAGGTACATACTGATATCCTTGAGGGACGAATCCTATACAAGGAGGAGGATGCGCAAGATATCCTAGAATAGCCTAAGCAGTTGGAATCTGCATACATCCTAGATATCCAGGATGAGCCATACCATATTGTGGTTTCATAGGTACTTGAAATGTATGACCTGGGTATAGTTGATTCTAAAATGAAAGACTCTAACCCATTTGACCTTGAACGAACTATCCTTGAAAGGCTTGATTTTTCAAAGTTAGACCTTGGAGAAATTGAGTTTGAAAAGGTGGACCTTAAACAAACTGACTCTGGAGTTGACCTTGGAAAGGTTTCCCTTGAAATGATACTTGCATATATAGGACATTAGGTTGTATAATAGGTATTTGGGGCATGGACGCAATTGTAGGATTAGATTGAACACCAGATACTTGAGGGATAGACTAAACAAGGGTTTGCATCATTACTTGTGATGTAAGTGGAACAGTTACCTGCGATACTCCTAGAATGGGAGTTTGAGGTGAACCTGAACCTAGATTATGAACATTCATTGGTACAATAGATTGAACCAATGTTTGAGGAGTACTCGAAACAAGATGTTGGAGTGGTTGTTGGGTAGGTGTCAATGGATTAACTTGGGCAGTTGGTTGGACTTGGAAAGGCATACCTTGAAAGGGTAATTGTTGTGTAGGTTGTCTAATAGGTTGAACAGGTTGATACACGAGCACTTGAGAAGCAATTGGAATTGACTATTGATTTAAAAAAGGGTTCCAGATTGTATTCATTCCAGGGTAAAGCATTCCAATGGCAGGTTGAGGCATAACAGGTTGACCAAAACTGGTTTGAGGCATTTGAGCATAATTAAGATAATTTTTGGAAGGGGGTTGCCCCCCAGCTGTACGGTAAGATCCACCTAAAGATTTTCCTCTGGGTGCAGGATACGATGGTTTCCCCCCCAGGTGGGTAATAACCACCTGTTGGGTTGATTTGAGGATTACCGACATTATGGGAAATCATATTAATAAATTGTTCAGATGTCAAACCTTCATTAGTAGGCTAAATTAAACCAATTGACATGTTTGAAGATGAATTTGAGGAATAAGCTCTTGAATACACTCTAGCAAGAGAGTAATATGCAGTTGGTAGAAAAATATCATATAATGTTGGGTCTCATCTAGGCGAGCTAGGTGCCAAAACCGTTCTTCTTCTGTAGAATTTGCTGGAAGAAGCTTGATGGAAAGCTTTAAGGATGGGATTTCACACTCAATTAGGAGAATTAATTCTAGACCATACACCAACTGAAAGGGTGTGAATCCAGTAGCAGTTCGGACATATGTTTGGTATGCCCACAAAGCGGAAAAAAGAAAGATATGCCAATTTCTTTTATGAATCCCTACCATGCATTGGAGCATCTTTTCAAAACCTTTTTATGGATTCTACTTGTTCATTGGCTTGTGGGTAATAGGGAGTTGAGCTATCATGTTGAAGGCCCAACTTGGCAGTAAGTTCAAACATCGTGTAATTTCAAAAATGTTTTCCATGATCTCAAACGATGGCTTGAGGTACATCAAATCTAGCAATAACATGGTTAAAAAGGAATAATTTAATAGTTTTTTGTTATTGTCAAATGTAGGCATCGCTTTGGCCCATTTGGTAAAGCAGTCTATAGCAATGATATCCCATGCCCCACAGCCAAATGAGGCTTACAAGTATTGAAGTCAATTCCCTATTTGGAAAAAGGTCCAATGACAATAACTATATGCACAGGAGCAAGTGGAGCATGACCTTTCCTATTAAAAATCTAACATGCATGACATTTCTAAACTGCCATAAAATAATATCGAAACATGATCCACTAGAAATAACCAACACGTAAAATATTTTGGTAGGTCGCATAGCCAGACATGTTTTCTTTGCATGCTCTAGTGTGACAAGAATTTAAAGCTTTATTCGGCTCCTCATGAGTAAGACAGTGTTGAAAAATTGAATCAACATCACGGCAGTAAAGAGTGTAAGCAATTATGATGTATTGGCGAGTCTAGTATCAAATTCGACATTGATCAAAATGAGTAGTGTAAGGCCATAAAGTTTTTGTTTGGAGATAAATGATGATATCTCCATACCAGGTATCTGAAGAGTCAATCAAGAACAATGTTTCATCTAGAATAGAATCATCAGTTGTCAATTTTGACTTAGTGTTAGGTCCTATAATACTAGTGTATCCCACTTATTATTATTGTTGTGCCCATGTAACCCCCATATTATTATTGTTGTGCCCCATAGATGTTAGTGTGAAATTTCTTGGAAGGTGTACCAAAAATACTTCACTTAAGTCACTAGGTGACAAGTGACCTTAACAATAGTTTGTGGTTGGTTATGATTCAAATGTGCAATAAAAAGTGAAAAATATGAAAACATATATGATCCAAAATAGAAAATATCATTAAAGATATCAAATGCAATAACCCAAATGTAAAGACTTTAATTGAATAAATTCTTTATTAGAAAAACCTGGTGAAGGAGATCTACAAAAAGGGTGTGCAGATCCCCTTCAGTGGGATGGGTCCTTTGATGTAATTGATGCTTCAGTAACCGATCTTCTCTCTCAATATGTAGAAACCCCAAAACAACGTGAAGAACTCAAATGGGAGCTCAAAAGAAACGAGACGATAGTGGTGACGATGATAATGATCATGGTGAAGAATGAATGGAAAACCCTCCTATTTATAACAAAGTATTGAGTTAATCTCAAAAATGGGGAATAATAAAATAATATTGACCAAATCAAGATCTGACTACTAGGAATACTTATTATATCTTTTGAACAAGGAAAAGATATTTAAAATGGTTAAATATCTTTATTTAGAAATCATTAACAAATAAAATGATTTATTAATTATTTCGCAAGGATTAAGAATGGTGTGAAATTGAAATAATTATTAAGTAGTGATTTAACAATTATTCCAATAATAGAAATAGGGAATAATAAATCAATATTTAATTATTTAATTATTCCTAGGGAATTTAGTCAAATGTGACAAGGAATAATTATTTAAACAATTATTTAATAATTATTCTTAGAGAAAATTAAATAAATAGTGATTTATCTAATTATTCTCATGGGTTTTTCATTTTAATCAGAAAATAATTTAATAAAAGTGGTTTACTAAATTATTTTCCACAGTGAAAGTGATTTTAATATGGTAAAATTAATCCTACATGGTGCATTTCGATCCACCTAGTTAGAATTGGTTAGGTGGTCATTTTTTGGTGATAACAATAGAAGCCCACTATTGTTATGTTGTGCCTTTACATTATTATTGTTATGTAGGCTCTAATACCAAATGTTATGCAACTAACTCACAAATATATAGATCAAAGACTTAAAAATGAGATGGTGAATAAATTTTTGGAAGGATACCTTTGTTGCTTTGTATCTGATAAACAAACACAATGGGTCAAGTGGTTACCTCTAGTAGAATGGTGGTATAACACTTCCTTCCATACTACAGTAAAAATGGCCCCATCCATGGAACTTTATGGATATCATCCATCACATCATCTTTAAGATAAAATTCTAAGGTTTAAGTAGTGAGATAACATAGAGCATCAACAACAAGTTCTCCAACTCTTAAAGGATAACCTCACTCTGATGCAGAATCGAATGAAACAACAGGCAGATCATCATCACAGTGAAATAAGTTTTGATGTAGGTGACTGGGTATTTTTACGGCTACCACCATACAAACAAATGTCTCTCAAGCAAGCTAAGAAGGATAATAAATTATCACCCAATTACTACGGTCCTTACAAGGTGTTGCAAAACATTAGTATTATGGAATAAAAATTGGAGTTTCCTGCATATTGAGTATACCCAGTTTTCCATGTTTCATGATTAAAGAAGGTTATATGTGATAAGTTTCTAGTTCAAACAATGTTTCCAGAACTCAACAAAGAATGGAAAATCATATTTGAGCTTGCAGATGTCACAGAAACAAGAACCTGATAGCTATCAAAACGATGAATTTTAGGGTATCTCATTAAGTGGAAGAACTTACCTACTGAAGATTCCACATGGGAGGATGATAATTTTATACAAATTCATCCATAACTACTCAAGCGTTGATGAAAACACGTTTCTGAATGAGAGGGGAATGTTAGGTCCCTATAATACTATTTTGTCCCCCATATTGTTATTGGTGTGGCCATGTAGCCCCCGGGGGGGATTATTGTTGTGCCCCATAGAAGCCCACTATTGTTATGTTGTGCCCTTATATTATTATTGCTATGTAGCCTCTGATTATATTGTTACCCCTTAGACTCGTATATATACAATGGAGGTCTTGTCATTTGTATCAGCCAAGAATTTTTCATTTATGTAATGTAAAGGAGCTTTCCCCCTCGAAGAGGATAATTTTTAAGTCATTGATATATCTTGTTGTGAGTTGGTTGCATAACACTCAGAGGAGGGAAGGTCGCAAATCAATTTGGTGAAGATGAAATATTTTTTTGATTTGGATTTGTTGAATTTTAAATCAAACTCTTGGAGGATAAATATCCATTTCGAGTATTTTCCTACAGTAATTTACATGACAGAATGTAAGTCATCGGGTTGCAATAAAAAACTACAATAGTCATCTGAAGCAGGATATAGTGGTGAAACCTTTGGACAGCTTGCATAGCTATCGAAGCTAACTTTTCAACATGTGAGTACATGGCTTCATTCTTAGTTAAGTTTTGGCTCAAGTAATATATGGGGTGTTCATTTCGTAAGTCATCTTCTTGTACCAAAACCATTGAGATTGTGGTAATTGCTACAACTAAATAGAGAAAATAGTCTTGTTGATAGTCAAGGGGATATAATAAATATGCTCGAGTTAGCACATCTTTCAAGGAATCAATATATTTTTGAGTTTCTCAATGCCAATGGAAGGTAACCCCTTTTTCAATAAGCAATTAGATCCTTTTGTAAGTTCTGCATAGCTAGGGATGAACCTATGTTGAAAGTTATCCTTCCCTTGAAGGCATTGTAACTGAACAAGTGAAGAGGGAGCAAAAAAATGAATGATTGCCTAGGATTTCATAAGATCAATGGGGATCCCATTCTCGGACACGATGAATCATAGAAGTTAACCAGATTGGACATAAAATACACATTTGTGTGGGTTTATCCTTATGTTATATTGTCAATATCACAGGAATATCTCTCTGAGATGAATGGGATGATCTTCACAATGTTTAGAGTGGGTAAGAAAATCATCCAAATAAGCTTGCACTATAAGCTTGATATCATGGAAAGCATAGTTCATGGACCTTTGGAAAGTTGCATCAGTGTTATTTAGATCAAAATGAAGTTTGTGGTAGGAAAATGTACCCCATGGACAGATGAATGAAATTTTATGTTGGTTCAACGACAAGATGTTGATCTGATTGTAACCAAAGAAGTCATCCATAAATGAGAAAACTTCACTACTAGCACACTCGTCAATGATTTGGTCGATGAAAGGGGTTGGTTAGTTGTCCTTGGGACAAGCACGATTAATATCCCTATAGTCAACGCATAATTGAATTTTACCATGTTTCTTCATAATGAAAACAATATTTGAAACCCAATCAGTTAATGGAACAAGATAGATAAAACCAACACGTAAAATGTTTTCAACATCTGCTTTTATGGCAACATCTTTCTTCAGTGGAAATAGACATAAACGTTGTCGAACAGGTTTAGCATCTGGATAGGTTTTAATCTCTTGCATCATTATGTTTAGATCTATTCCCGGAATCTCTTCATATGTCCAAGTGAATATGTCACAAAATTCTTGAAGAAGGTCCTTATAAATATTAATCTCATTTGGAGAACAATATGCGCCAATATGGAAATTTTCAATAACTCTAGGTTTCATAGAAATATCAATGGGTATGTTCTCCTCAATATTTGCTAAATTTTTCTCTGAATTCACCTCATCAAAAGAGATAGAACCTCGAAGTGTCTCAATAATGTTGGGTGAATAAAAGTATTCAAGATTATTCTCAAGAATTTCAGGCAAACATGACTAATGATGATTATCATCCCATGGTGTTTCATCTGACACCAGGATCTCCATGATTCTTTCATCCGTAGGAAATGTGTCTTTGAAAGGGTTGGAATTCCAAACTGAATCTTAGGAATGATCAACCAATTTACTAAGGTATCAGTATCAAAATTTTCTGAACAAGTCGAGTAAATAGCTACATGCTCTAGCTTGATGAGGATGAGAGGCATATGGTCGCCAAATGAGTCAACATTGGAGCTATCAGGTACTACCCAAGGATTAGATGGAATAGTACAAGATGAAATCATATTAATAGAGGCAACTGGATTGGGAATGTGAGGAGGAGGGAGCATAAAACTTCCCATTACGGATTAATCTTTAAGTAATCCTATCCCAACATGTTGATAAGGGTGTGGAGATTCACCGATAAGTGAAACACTTCTAGTAGTTTGGGAATCAATGGAAAAAAGGCAACTTGATCAATGGCCATGATGCCCCCCTGGTGAGGGAAATAAATCATCCTAAAATAGGTTGAGACGACAACCACCATGGTATAAACCCATTTTCGTCCCAGTAAGTGGTTATAATCTAAAGTTTCATCAATGACTTTGAACTCTATTGAGATTATTCTGCTAGCTAATTCCACTTGTAATGAATTCAAGATCTTATAAGGTTTGAATATTCTTCCATCAGAGGCCTTAAGGGTTATTGGTGACTAATTAGTATGTGGAGAACTAATGTCTTTCTAGCATGAAAATGACATAATTAAAGTTAAGGAACCTTCATCTATGATTGTGCAGTCGATAGTTTTACTTCTAACAACAACTTCAATCATGAATTCTGATTTGGGCGGAATTTGAGGAGTGTGGTTCTCGTGATTAAATACAACAAAATTAAAATATGAATAGTCTACTCCTCCAATTGTTTCTAGTAAATATTTCTTTAGGGTAGGAAAACTCTGCAACACCTCGAGAGATGACATAGCAGAAGGAGTCTAAGTTAAATCCTCAACTATGTTGTGATTTTGTGCAAATATCGCATAAGAAGTAAATGATGACTTAGGAATCATTCCTTTAAGAGGTTTGATAGTCAATTCAACCAATTTCTCTACCTGGAGAGGACCAAAAGTATGTTTAGTAAAGTTGGAAGGTTGATCATTATCCTTTCCAGTCAAAGGATTCAGGTTTCCATATTCGTTATTCTTTGTTTCCACCAAGACATCATCCTTATTTTGGGTAGCAGTTAACATCATCTCCTATGAAGAGGAGGATGGGTTTTGTGTGACAACATTCCTCTCATGGTTTGGGATAGGATATGTCAAAATGGTAGGTGCAGTAGATGAATCTTTCAAAAGTCTATTGATCTATGCATGATGTGGAAATTCCTTCGTGAAATGTTCATTGCTACAGATAAGGCATGGGTAATGAGGCTTTCACTTCTCATTGGGAGACTGATTATTCTGCTTTTCCTATGGGGGTTTTCTTGATTATTTTTTCTTTTACCATTTTTATTACTTCCAAATTGTTGAGATTTTCCTTTATTGGATTAAACAACATTTACCTAAGAAGTACCCACAAGAGCCGGATTATGTGGGTTTTGATTTGTCACAGTGGGAGTAGATATTTTGAATTATTTTGATTAGAATATTTGATCACTAACAGAACAAACCATGCCATCAGCAACATCTGATTCCTTAGAGGGAGCAAGTGGGAGATAATGTTGGGGTCATAGAGCGTTGGGTATATTTTCATAGAGAATTCTAGATTGGGTGTAAATAAAATATAGATATTGAGCACGAGCAATGGCTTCAGCTTTAGTAACAACTCCACCTTTCAAAATGTCCTCAGTTATAGTAGACAGGAGGGATTTGATGAAACACTTCCAATAACTAATCGAGAATATAATTTTTGACCAGTCGATATTGATGCCTCCACTCATGTATATGATCAGATATATGGGTGGAATCAAACTATTTCAAAGAATTAAAAAGCTTAGTTCTAGTTTCATAATGAATGGGTAATTGGAAATGGGTTAGAAATATAGTTTCCATGGCACTAAAGTTTTTAAATGCAACTCGTGTTAATTCAACATACTACTTAGTTTTTGTACCAGTAAGACTTCTTTGGAAAAGGCGTAAGATGGAATCATCATTTAAGTAGTTGGATGAACACCATAAATGATAGGTCATAATGTGAGTGGATGAATACTCTCCAAGATTTCCATTAAAGTTTGGAATGTCACTCGACAATCTAGTAGGAATAGTTGGGAACCAAGGAGAATGACAAATCAAATCATTCGTTAGCCTGGATAAGTCTAGTAAATCAAGTGTTGAAACAAATGGAAACTTCCTGTTAAATTTTTTCTATGGAGGTTGACCTTGTGGATAAATGTTGACCAGTGGTCGACGGTATCTTGGGTATGAAGGAATGGGTTGAGCAACCAATATTCGCATTCTGGGATAAGGAGGATTTTAATAACTAGGATAATCGTAACCAAGTATTCCAATTTCATAAGAAACTTGGTAAGGTTGTAATAACTGATTTGGATCTATTGACCTTGATAAGGCATTTGTGGGATGGTTAGCATTTGTGAAATTCCTTGGAATGGTTTCCCGGATGGATTTGCTTCATTCCAATATTAAGTTGACTGGTTGTCACCTATGGCATTTTATGCACAAGTTGGTTCACTTTCATCTGAGGTATGGACTAACCAAGAAGTGGAGTTTTTAATGAACCTTGAAGAGGTTGGGTAGATGGGATTTGAGAAATCCCAAATACCATTGGAACAATTTTTTTTGGGGATACAGAATGAATAGGTTGACTCACTTGAGGTGTAACTTGGGCAGGTTTAGGTATGGATTGGACATAATGGTAAGTGTGAACCTAAGGCATATTCGAGACAGATTGAGAGGTTTAAATTTTACTAATACCAAACCAGGTTGAACGGGAAACATGGGATGCCAACGGTTAGCATTCATTCCTAGTAATGGAGGACCCATAGGAAGAGGACTTGAATAGGATGGAGCACCAATTTGTAGCATTTGATTAGCAGATGGGAACATTCCAGCAATAGGTGGGACCGCAACTAGAGGATAAAGAGTGTATGGAAGAAACTTACCCCCAACAAGAGGGTATCCAGGATAATACAAATAAGGTTTTTTTGGATGTCCCAATCCACTCATAGATGCACCATATTGTTGCTCCAAAGGAGTTTGGGGTACAATATGTTGGGTAGGTTTCGAGGTTCTCTTCAAAGAGGAACTAGATGATATCCCAAATGAATATGATAAAGGAGAAGTCGATGAACTAGTTGATGCACCAGAAAAGGTTCCAGATAATGATTGGTAGCTAGGCAACACTGATGGACCACCATACAAATGGGTTTCTAGTCAAGTTACAAACATAGAAGTCATTACAACTTTGATCGATTAACTTATGATAGCAGACACAGTTTGAGATATTGTCGCTAAATCAGTGATGGTTAAACTTCTCAAATGATCTTTTGAAGGGAGGTTCGAAGGTGAGTTGAAATGAGGATAGTGATATGAAGGAGATTTTGTTGGAGTGTTAGAGGTGAAGATAGTAAATTTATGGTACATAGGGGGGAAATCCTGTCATACTGGTATGCGAACAGGAGTTTGAGGGCCAAGAGAATCCTCTTCAGTAATTTCCTCTACGCTCAAAAGAGAATCATACAGAAATTGTTTCGCGTGAAAACTAGAATATACGGGTTGTGGTTGAGATGAAGGAAGAGGAAGAGAAAAATGAGTTCCTGAAGTAATTGGTTTAGTTATTTGTGGTTCCTCAAGTTGTATAACCTCATGTTGTAAAGTGTCTGAATCTACAAATTCAGGTTCAACGACTTTAGGTTATAATGCTTTAGGGGCTTTAATTACAACTGATTCAGACTCATGAGTCGGTAAGGATGTATTTTCGGGTTCGGTACTTATGGGAAGTGATAATTCTAGTTGATTAACTTTATATGTGGTTCTAGAAGGGATAACTTTTGAAGCACCAGGTTTGATAGTTTTCATTTTCTTATTCTTACGATGACCATGTGTTGCCTCTATAGGTAGAGGAGGAAACATTTTCATTCTATGCAAACGATGGGGGTGTTCAAGGTTTTCTTCCACGATGGAATAATAAATTTTAGAAATTAAAAACACAAATAAAACAAAAGGGGTAACTAGGGAAAAAGGGCTTACCAAGTCATTGTAAACTGCAATATATTTTTTCGAGTACGTGCAATAAATCTCCCTAAATGTTGTGTTCGGTGGATCACAGTCAACAAGGTGGCCAACTAAGTTACCAATGGCAGGATAATAACCTAATGGGGACTTCCAAAATATACCCAAGGTATGTGGAAGTGCAATCTATAGTAGTGTTGTCTAATGTGTCTTGTATGATAGGAAGTATTCAAATATACTTTTCATATGTGGAGTGTCATCCAATACAGCTGAGGATATGTGGAGAATGATCTAATATACGTATGTATGTGGAAACCAACTACCTCTAGAATTTAATGTACACAACGACAACTCCTAAATTTAATAACATTGGAACGTGCCTTCTAGCCTAGACCACTATGTGTTTCATTAATGTTTCAAATCCTCCTTAGGTTGATTGAATAAATTTTAAAGTTTATCTTCAACTAAGTTTCAATTTCAAAGCTCACGATACGAATTCAACTAAACTTCCTATAATGAAACTAGCATGATGAAAATAACTCTTTCATTTCCATGAATATCTATCTATGGGAAGGAGGAAACAAACAATGATGCAACAATAAAAAATGCAACAAACAAGAGCTTTCTAATCATATCTTCCAATATACTATTCCAATGCAATTCAAAAAACCCTATATGCAATGAAAAAAATGGATATTTTTCTTTTCTTTTATTTTTTGTTCGAGTTTGAAATGTAATGAAAATGAAAATGAAGCTAGATCAATAACCAAAATAACTCAAACAGACTGCAACTTCAATATGAAAATTTTTATTCAATCAACAATCAAGTCAAGTGTTCACATAGGCCACCTCACAATAAGAAATAAAAATCAAACAAACTCTCATCTAAAGGCAATCAAACTCAAATGTAAACACATTGATGGCTTTATAGAGACAATGACTAGTTTAAAGACTCAGGCAAATCCCCTTAATCAAATCAAAACTCAGCGTAAGGAATAAAAATGAAAATTTTTGCATCCTACAGTAACCATTACAATCTAGGTGAAGGAACCAGTGCGATGCATCGCACAAATAGAGAGAGACAGGTGTGCTATGCCACTCTATCTCAGACCAAAAAGTGCACTAGGGATTATTTTGTTCAAAAGGTGAAACAAAACCCTACCAATCTTATAATTATGTTTTCCTAAGGCTAATTACTCTCTAAACAAGTCAATTTCAGTTAGATTGAAAGGCATAAAATGACCAAGTTAAGGAAACCACTATAGGAACATCTCGTTCCCCAATGAATTCACCAAGTAGTTTGACAGCAAATTCTCTTCTATGGATAGAAGTGAACTCCCCAGATCCAGTTGTTGGATCTGGAAACAACATAAACAAAAGACTCATTCTTTCTTTAGATAAATTAGAGTATGGAGGAAAGACTTACCTTGAGTCCAATGCAAGTTCTCCTCTTCTCCCTGCTTTTGAACTTTAGATCCATATCTAAATGTTATAAATGGAACTTGCAAAATGATTATAACAAGCACGAGAACTACACGATACAGATAGTACGAACTAATATCTCTTATCAATGGATCAAGAATTCATTGAAATACATATGCATCAAATATACATAAGTATAGGAAAACAGAGCTTTTGTAATAATAAAATATAGGAAAGATTACAACCCTTTTATAGATCTTGACCATGTAGATGTCTTCCAAATAACTTGTCCTTCCTTAGCCACAAAGAAAGCCTTCAATCACAACTCAAGGGTGGTAATGGATCCTTAAGTAAAAATAAGCAACATCAGGGCGTAGCTAAGAGTCTCCAAAAGCCAACCCAGATTCTATGGGAGACAGTAAATTTATAGGGCAAATAGGGTAATTTAGGATTTATCAATATAGGACTTAGATCCACAAATGAAGGAGGATAATGTATATGGATAAGAGATGAGACCTCAATAAAAGGATTTCAAGATCTCAATCAGTAGTAAATGGTTAAAACCACCTTAGAAGCTTCTAGAAGGAGAAGATTCATTTTTATTTTTTTTGTTTACCAAAATTCAAGAGCCATCACACCCTCAATGAAGGTAACATGTGTTGGTTAGTGTAGTTTCTTAGTTATGAGACATGCAACAGTTCAGGTTGCTAGAAGGGAAAGTGTGATGGGTTCGGAAACTAGGGTTTTGAGTTGATTAACACACAAAACTAGGACTTTTTGGGGAGATAATGCTTAAGGATTTGCAAAGGGATGATTTCAACGTGTCAAGGATTTTGATTGATCTGGTTTCCAAACCATTTGAGAAACTGTGACAAAAATACTTGTAACACATAGTATTGAAGTAGTTTTGATGCTCTGTCAGCAAGTTTTTGTTCCCCATCCTCACATTATATAGATTTTTCTATAGGAACATTTTGTTCACAAGGGAATTAAATTGATATAAATCCCCTAACTAGTCCCACAAATCCTTTGTTTTAGCTTCTCTTGAAACATTCAGTAATATTGAATATAAGACACAACCATATTATGATCTTTGGATTTTGGTCTAACTTGGTCTAGTCTTCTATCGATATTTTCATTGGGTTAGTACCTAGAACCACTATGATCCATTGATTTTCATTCACCAAGAGATCCTCCATCTTTAGCTTCCATATCTCAAAAAAATTTCCTTCAAATTTCTCGATCTCTTTCTTACCATTATTCACCATTTCACCGCAAGAATCGGGACCATAGTTGTCCCATTGTGACATGGTATACCATAGGCCCGAGAAAAAACCCTCAATCCATATAGGCATCCCCTTGAAGCCAAATTTTCTCCGATACCAAATTAAGGATTTAACCCTGTACAAAAATTACCTACAAACAAATTCAAAAAACAAAAAATATACAATGGTGAGAACATAAAATATGCATATAGGTTTTTCTCTTGGATCACAAAACTAGGAAAACTAGATTTATTTATATTACTTTCAATGTTACAATAAATTATATACATGTTGAAGCATTCATAAACCCCCACTCCATTAAACCTGTGTTAGAACATAAACTTAAATCCCTTGACTAGATCTACAAAATACCATGGGAAAAACCATCATGCCCAAAACCATGCACAAAACCATGGGTAGGTCTACTCACCATCATTCTGCCCACCCCCCATCCTTGGGTCTACCCAACCACCCTTTGGTCCACATAAAAAAAAATATGGGCATTCCCTCAAACCCTATTTAGGGAGGGCTATTTCCCCCTTGCAAGCCCCCTCATTGCACCCAACACAACATGACAACACCTTACACTAATCATGCAATGAATATAACATATACCTATAAGACATAAAATGAATTCTTAGCTATACACTCTTGAGTCTTAATAGAACCACATGCGGAGGTCCACAAGATCTACCAACTTAATAGTAGGATCTAATAAACCTAATACCCTTTCCAAGGTAGATCTTTGCACCAATAAATGGGAAATTCTTGTACTACAAATATTAGAAAGAGGTAGGATGGAGAAAAAGTATCAGATAAACAAGCTATCTAAAAGCACACAACATCGTTTTTCTATAAAAATAAGAATGGAAGAAAGTAAAGAAGTTCTTTGCATTTCCACAAATGACAAAATCAGTTGATAGAACTCAAAAAAGGTATAGCAGTCAACAATGGAAATGAAGGAATGCCAAAGGCATCTCCTGAAAAGCACAGAAAAACTTAGACTAGTAAAAAATCAGAAACAAAAGAGAAAAAAAAATAGTAGACAATACGTAGTATAATACAACTTTGGAAACATAGCATCTTAAAATGCATGCAAATACAGCCAAAAAACACACCACGTGATTTCTTTAGAAATGAAAAAAGAAATCATCAACAAAACCCCTATGAAGCCTTCATAAATTAGTAATATGACAATAAAACCCTAGGCATAATGATATCCCATCAAATAAAACTATGTTAATGGGAAAATTACTTCAAGACCATCGTAGTTGAATAGATTTCTCTACTCCTAGAAATATATTCACCTCTGGGATATACCTGAAAATCATCACAGGGAAATATAGTTGTCAAAGCATACACTAGCAGGAACAATAGAGACATCCTATAAAAGCTAGGATACTTTACAACATAAAGTAATCAACAATAAGAACTTCCACTAGAAAATGAAAACCCCCTCTCTACCCTACAAGATATTTAAAATTCATGGTTCAAATACAGACAACATCAAATAGCTCTAGGAACAAAAAACCTTCAAAAAGGTAAGATAAGTATTTTTAAAATAAACACATGCATTATACTAAGAGTCGAAATATATGATAAAGGCTAGCCCATAAACCATAATAGATTAGAGATAAAAATAATAATAATAATAATAATAATAATAATCTACAGAAAACATTTAAAAATATAAATAAAAACCTAGAAATTTCGATGTAGTTGAAAATCCCATAAACCCTAATTGAAATCAAATTTGATAAATGCATGCCCGTGAAAGTTAAGAAAGTAAAATCTTACTAGTAATAGTGAAGCTTCTCAAGCATTCTTCTATGCGACAACCAAAAGCAATTTATTAAAAAATCAAATAGCACAAAGAACTTTAAATTGTCAATATTTTACACAGTTTCTAAATAAAAACTCTTAAACTAAAATGACTAAACTCTGATTTCTCTAAATGATTTTATGGGTGCACAATCAATATTCAACGCGATAAATTAATGTGGGGATTACGTGCTATTTTTTGTCAAACGATTATGTGTTGTGTTAATGTTTTATTTTTTATTTATTTCTTTTTAAGTCACATTCAACCATAGATAATTAGATTAATCAAACTTTGTAACCAATTTTAAAATAGCTTTCTAATTAAAAAAAAAAAAAAAAAAAAAAAAAAACAACAACAACAACAACAACTTTAATAAAAAATATTACAAAACATTTGAAAACATTAGACAATTATTTTAAACAAAAGTCAAAGAATTTTGACTGAAATTCAATTTCTATACTCTGTGTTATGACAGGGATAGATAAGACACCAATAACATTACTTTCTTATTTACTTTTCACATAAATATTCATTTGTTAATAGCCCTAAATATTGTAAGGTGTTGATAAATGACCTGCATATTCACTTTTAATGTAAACCTCATTGGGGTATGAAAAAACTATTTTCTTATCTAGAATATCCATAAGATACGGCCATCTTAGTTGATATGATTTGTTTCAATGTTCATATTATTACTTTTGTCTAGTTTAACATTCAACATATCATATATTAGCAATAGTAGTTAGAATGTGGAATTTAATTTTTTATCCAAAATCTCCCCAAGGTATGATAATATTAGTTGATTTAGTTTGTTTTAATGCATATATTTTTCTTTATATTAAATTCATTTTGAGAAAGCATGAAGTGTTATTGTTATTTTGTTTTTATTGGGCCAACATCATCATTATTATAGTATGACACATCTACATTACTTAAGTTATAGAAAGTCCCTCTTAGTGCAATAAATGGATTAAAGATACAAAAATTAGAGGAGATGCATAAAATGGTAATGGATGAGGTTATGATTTTATGGGATCCTAATTGTTTCCTCACAATCTTTGACATGATGCATGTGGATGCACCTTCATCAATAATGCAACAATGTATGGTAACATTGCATATAATGATAGGTATTTGGAAAGTTTGTAATGATGGGAGTTGCAGTTCTAAATAATCTAGGTTAAATGTCATCAAATGTGGATTAAAAGAGTCAGTGATACCTAATACAAATATTAAAACCTTCTATTGCACTGGGAAACACTTCTATTACTGACATGGAAACACATTATTATGAAACATTATCAACAATGTTGTGGTTGTGTGCTACCTTGGCATTATGGGATGCATGCCCAAGTGGCCCTTTGGTCAAATTCAAAATTGGATCAATGAGAAGATTCAAGATTGTTTAAGGGGGAGTAGAGGTAGATCATATCACCTCTATAGTGAGGGATTCATTTCTCGAGGAGGACCATAGTCTCAAACTCTAGTTTTCAATAAAACATCTATTACATTCATGTAAATGTCCCTATTGTTGGAGTATTGGTTCTTGTTGGGTTAATTCCCCCCACCCTATGTGTTTGGTTGTTGAGGGTTTCCCCTCTGTTCCTATTTTCCCATTGATTTGTTCTTTTATTTTTCTCTCATGTTCTTTTGTTAGGTGGATGGGTTGGTCATGTTCAGTTGTGCTATTGTTAAGGGAAGAACATTGGACAAAAATAACCCCAGCATTTAGTTAAGGATTTGTGGGGTTAGGATGTGGTTGTCATGGAAGAGGAAATAGGGGTTTCCTTATGCAGGATTCTCATAAGGGGTTTGAGATGTTGAAACACCATTAGAGTTGCATAAGGTGGAATAAGTTACCCCTTGCATGCAAGGGGACATAGCTGTAGTAGGAGGATTGTGATAATATCCTTCCACTGTAGGGGGGGTGTGGTCATTGTACCACCCATATTAGGAAACAATGGAGGTGTACCATATGGGTTTCTATGGTAGGGAAGTTAATTCCTATGTTGAGGGTTATATTGGGTAATGGACCTTATGAGATCATAAACTGTATTCGATGCCCCTTGTTTCTCTCTATTGAAAGGTTTGGGTTGATAGGCACTCGAGAAATTCATAACCTCAAACTACCCTAGTTTGTTAGGGGCCATGCAAGTGAACATGTGGAGGCATGATTAGAAGGAGTAACAATTTTCTTTGCACTAAAGGATTATGCATCTACCTCTTGGGCTAAGATAGTGATATTTAAACTAAGGGATAGTGCCTTGAACTACTAGGATAACTTAGAAAGATAATTACACCTAACTCTTGACACTATCTGCTAGGAATTATTTGTGGGAAGATTCATTCAAAAGTATTTTTTAGAGTAATTTGAGAAGAAATAGGTAGGAGCTCCCGATGCTCTAGTATCAGGAAATTGGATTGTGGAGGAGTACAAGATAAGATTTATGGAGGTATTCAAATATGTCTCATGCATGGAAACTGATCAACAATATGCAAATCAATTCATGTATGGGTTGGTCTTAAGATTAGGGAAATGGTACAAACGTGGAAACTATCTTCGAATTCTAAGGAAATGGAAAGTGCACATTACATAGAAGATCACATGGATTTAGTAAACGTAGCAAGGATTTCCTTTCCACGATATCCAATATTGTTCGGAAGGCCCCTTAAACCTTATCTAAGGGATGAAGTTACATTCCACCACTGTATGGAAATAGGATTTCACCTAAAATAGTAGCAACATGGATTTCAATGGAAACAAGTGTAGCTTCACCAACATCTTAGGAACTCATTCAAGTCTAAGATAACCATTTGGAGCTATTAGTAATGGTGGAGGTTCCATGGAAAGAAGCCCACTCCATAGGGATCCATATAAATCTATTCAAAATCCATCTCATATTCATTGTTTGGGTTGTAAGGGACCTCATTACCAATGTAATTTCCCTAATTCAAAACTCGGCATGACACATAAAGAAGGAAAGGAATCGATGGGAAGAGTGGGTAGTAGCCGTCATATTTGTGTAATGGTTGATAACTGTTAAGTTGAACATCAATCCATTATGTTGAATACTTCAAGTATGCTACATCATGTAAAAATTAATTTTTATTTCATTTTGGTGTAACAATAGTTTTGTTTCACTGTATGCATCAAAAGAATTTTGGTTAGCATCCCATGAGCATAATGAGTTTAAACAAGTTGAGATGGCTTATGAGGTAAGATAAGTGGTAGGACCTAGTGTTGAATAATTAATTGTATATTTTCGGGTGTTTGAAACTAAGTTAAAGGTTTATGTCACTTCCTTAGAATCTTACAAATATAATCATTAGAATGGATTGGCTAAAAGCCCATTGATCTTTCGTGGACTACTTCCAAAGAAGGAAAATGTGTTTAGGTGATGAAGAAAGGTGAATTAATATATGTGATATCAAGAGGAAAGAATCCCTACGATTTATATTGAAAATGAATGCTAAACATTGCCTCATATAGGCATCTAAATTGTACATGGTTGAGCTAATGAGTGGCAAGAAGGGACCCACTTTAGATCAACATGAAATTCTATCAAAATTCAATGATGTTTTCCCTGAATTATTAGGGTTTCCCCATAAAGGGGAGATTGAATTTAAAATCAAGATAAAATCTTATTTGGAGCCAATATCCAAGACACCATATCAGATGAAAACTCAAGAAATTTGCAAGTTACAGATAAAATTGAAGGAACTGGTAGATTTGTGACTTATTAGTCCCAATATTTCACCTTCGGGTGTAGTAATATTTTTTGTCAAGAAGAGGGATGATTCATTTAGATTGTGTGTATAACACAAGGATATGAATTAGAGAATAGTTAATAATGGGTACCCAATCCCTTGGATATTTTATTAGATGAAGGGAGTAGTTGTTTTCTCAAAAAATAATCTATGATCAAGAAATCAGTCGTTAAGGATAAGGGATGACGACATTCGTAAGGGGAGTTTCATAACTCAATTTTGGCACTAGAAGTTCATAGTGGTGGATTTTGGTTTGACCAATGCATCAATAGTATTCATGATCCTCATGAATGATGTATTATAGAATTACTTGTACCACTTTGTGTAGGTATTTATGGACAACATTCTCCTTCATTTCAAGAATCCAAGGGAATGTGAGGAACACTTGCATATTGTGTTGACATGCTTAAGGGAAAACATGTTATATGAAAAATTTTCAAAGTTCTCTTTCTTTTAGAACACTATCTTAGCCACATCATTTCAAGAGAATGGATTTTGGTGGACCTAGGAAGGTGAAGACCATAATGCATTGTCTAGTACTAAAATATTCTCATGAGATGCAAAGCTTCATGGGGTTAGTAGGTTTCTATAAAAGGTTTTTGAAAGGGTTCTTGAACATTGTTAAACACAACAATACATGATAATGAAAAATATTTAGGTACAAGTGCACATAACAATGCAACATTTCATTCATTAAGCTAAAGGAATTACTAATTAGTGCTCCAATTCTTTGAGTGACCGACATGGGTAAAAATGTGACAGTATGCACATATGCCATGAAGAAAGAGTTAGGAGCCGTGTTGATACAAGAAGAGGGAGAAATAGCATATACGTGTTGAAAGTTGAAGCAACATGAGGTGATTTATGCTATACATGATTTATAATTGGCAGTGGTGATACTAGCCCTAAAACAACGGAGTAACTACCTCATTAGGAGAGTATTTGAGTTGAATATAAATCATGAAATCATGAAGCATTACTTCACTTAAAGGGATATGGGTGCTAGAAAAAGGTGATGGAGAAAATTCACGAGTGAGTATGATTTTAATATTTAATACATCAAGGGGGAGGAGAAAGTGGTGGCTAATAGAATAAGTAGAAAAGCGTGTATCTTCTCCCTAGTACCCTTACGGGTTAATTAGAGGAAATGGGTGGTGGAAAAAATGTTTGGAGATAGTTTGTATATGAATGTTACATCATCCCTCTAGAATGGGAAGTAGACAGAACCAAATTATTAGGGCTATGTCGTTGAATAAAGGTTATTTAGATTTAAACAAGGATGTATATCCATGAGGAAGGATATATAAGAAGAACTATTATTAAGGAATTATATAGAGTATTATGTTTTGTGCACTTCCTAGTGTGAAGAAGATGTATGTAAACAATAATAATATTTTCTTCTAGGAGATCATGAAGCATGATGTAGTCTAGCTTTCTACTGAGTGTCTTGAATGTCAAGAAGTGAAGGTTAAACCATCATAAACTTGTAGGACCCATTGACGGTGTCAGACCTGCCAACGTTCAGGGGATCTCCCTAGTATGAAGTCCTAACTAGACCTCACACCATTTGGTGTAGGAGTCCCATCTAGTATGATGGCTAGTTGCCATTATCTTAAAGATATGCCTTAGCTCTTGCTTGTCAGCACAAGAGATTGGTATACTTAGTCTTCAAACAACGAGGTTCGTGTGCCTGGTGAGTGATTAGTGTAACTTGTGTCTAAATTCTTTCACTGCATAGGGAGAGGGTGAGAGTGAGTCTCAAGTTGAAAGGGAATAGTCCCAACTCAGTTAGAGACACACAACATAGCAGGATCTGCACATCTTTTAGCGGAGTAGTCTACATGGATGCAGCAGTCACAAACTCAAGTGAACAAATAATACGTACAACACCCAACGGAGTAGTCCACATGAGTGCGACGGTCATTATAACAAGTTTACAAGAATGAATATGTCTAGTGTCCAGCAGACCAGTCCACACGAGCAATACAATGTTAACAACTGATACAACACATGTCCAATAACATATGCAATAAAACGATCGAAATAGTTCAACTATCTTAGTACAAGTTAAATAAGCATGCATTACAAGAATCCAAAGAATAGTCTTAAAAACAAATACAATACATGTGTGAAAACATGCTAGCCTATTAATAGGCTTCTGAATTAAGAGAAAGTTCCAAGACACATTCATACACTATACATTACTAAACCCAATAGTGCAGCGTTGGAGCCACTACTCACTCCTCAAAGAAAAGAATACAGACTCTCAAGGCTATGTGGGAGGAGCCAAGGTGAAAATCCTTTGCATGTACAAATGAGGGTATATATAGCCAAGGGTGAACTTAACCCTTGTGACTCTTCGACTTCCCTCATGACTATTTAACTTACATGACTCTTCAACTTCATATGTGGGTTTCTTGGACTTTTGTGTTACATTACATTGATTACAACAGTATGGGCCACAATAGTGATGTGGCCAAGATGACTCATGACATGACTCGACATGACACTGCAAGTATGTTCATGTTGATGGTGATGTCCATGTCGAGCTACAGTGTTGCAGAGTGATGAGTGTGCTCTTGGTGTATCATACCTTCACCTCTGCATGACAAGGTGTGAGAAGTCTTCAATGGTCTTGGTGTTCACTTGATGCTGCATGTGCATGTATCTCGTTTGCTGGTATGTGGTATGGTTCATGTGTTCATCCATTCGTGAAAACGTCTCCTAAAATGCACTCCTTGTTCATCACGTTCATCATCACGTCATGTCTCATCCGTGTGCATGTCTTTGCAATCACTCATGATGAGACGACATCAAATCCAGAAATCCCCTAGTCTACCATGATGCAGCATCTTTCATTGTCAAGTACAAGTGACCAGGAGAGAGGACAAGGCTCTAAAACTACGTAGAGCACATTTGAGGCCAGGATATGAGGCTTTGGGGCACTATCAGGAAAAAACGCGCAGAGGTCACTAAGAGGCTAGGTTGAGCAGTTTGGAACAACAGTGACATCTGTGGGATCTGGCTCAATTGGGAAGAAGAATTGCGTAGTTTTTCCAGGGAAGGCAATACGGGCAGCAGTAGGCACTGACATTGAGAACTATGCATATTTCCAGAGGAGGTCAGAATTGGGCTGCATGA
This sequence comes from Pinus taeda, assembly GCA_000404065.3. NCBI lineage: Eukaryota > Viridiplantae > Streptophyta > Pinopsida > Pinales > Pinaceae > Pinus > Pinus taeda. The sequence continues at coordinate 34,530 of APFE030890251.1, read as the reverse complement.
GCCTTCAAGTCAGAACTGTGTAGATTTGGGAGGCAGTCAACTAGTACATTTCTACACAGTTTCTGAGATCAGTGAGGTACCAGGAACCATGTGGACTGTTCAATAAAAATGTGCAATTTTCAAGAGGAGTGGCAAGCAGGCTGGCAGGGGGACTACCTGAAAAAACTACGCAATTTCCTAGGAGAGTGTAGCGACAGGCAGTGGGTGCCTGTCCCTCATGCATGCACAATTTCTTCAAGTAGTGCAGGAAAGTAGGATGACAACGTTTGCACAATTTTTGGGATGAGTGCAGCCCTGGGTCACTGCATAAGTCAAGTTCTCTGATCGACCAGTGGGAGGCTTGATGGATAGGCTTGTGGGAAGCACAGAATCAGATCGATTCTTGGCAAACTTTTGCATTGTTCTAGGTGATAGTCATCCAGGTTGATTCCAAGGTTGCGTAGTGTAGACTGCATAGAAGGTAACCTCAAGATTTGCACAGTTTTAGGCAACAATGCTTGGTCACTAAGGGCTGAGACTGCGCAGTGTAGCTCAGTGGAGGTTCGGCTAATGGAGGGTAGTCCAGTCGATAGATATTTAGCAAAATAGTTAAGTGTGTGAGAAAGTGAACTTGTGTATACATGACCTTGCAAACACACACTCAACATGACTCGACGACACGACACCTCAAATCAACAAGACAACATGTGCTTAGTGTGACTGACTAAAGGGTGAGAGTGTCAAGTGCAACACTTGAGATAGATCATTGAATGACTGTGATGAAACTTGAACGACATTGCATACAACTCCATGTGTGAGTGCGATAGATGCATACATAATGAACACAACTTGTACACACAAAGACATACCTTCAACATAGCCATAACAAGACCACAAACATGACATTGCAACCAACATGTTAAAAGACGACCAGTGATAGGTCAAGAAAAGAGGGTGTTAAGACTCGACACGATCTTATGGGATGAGCCTGAGTTTTTTCAAACATCAAGGAAAAATGAAGGAAGGCTTCGAAATTGAATACAGGCCAAAATTTTGGAGGGTGTTGCAGTCGCTACAACACTTGGTGACACACTCGTTGAATATCATCTTCTCTATTTTCGTTTATTGATAGCACAGGGCCTTGGTCTATCAGGGAGTATTGAATTGTTATGCAGGTTACTTTGGTTTCCCCACTTACCGTATGGACATACATGGTTCACCTTTTTCCAACTCAGTCAAACACAACAACAAGTTTTAGCTTGATCAGAGTGTTTCAAAATCAAGAAGGGTTGTGTTGTGGTAAAAACACAACACCCCACATTATTGATGCATCCGCTTCTATATAATGGGGACCCTTTCTATAAAAATTTTGGCTAGGCACCTTTTTTATTTTTATTTTAATTGATTTCCCTATGCTTTCGTTAATTTTTAGTTTTCTTTGGATTCTTGCTTTGATTGCTTTGTTAAAATCGATTTTTTATAAGCTTCTCGTTGACGCTTGTTTCGCCTCATTTGGTCAACTGGTTTGAAAACGACACTCCTTTGAAGTCTCATCATTTATCTAGCCTGGGTTAAAAATGCATAAAATGTACAATATCGTATTTTGTAAATAAATTAGTTCAATAACGCATTCATTCTAAATGTTAACCCTTAGTGAATTTTTACTAACATTTTCTCATATAGCCAAATCATGAAGCAATCGGATTTTAGTAATTTACTCTAATAAATTATTAATCTCAAAAAATCATTATTTCAAAGTGGCTATAATTTATTTTTCATTTTATTAAAAATAATTGTAGTTTATAATAAATACTCTCAAAAAAAAATTTAAATCAAAACTAAAATTGATTTTTTTTAATATTAGATCTCATATTAATTAAATTAATTATCATTTAAAATATAATTAATTTAATTAAACTAAAACTTAATATATAAAAATCAAAAAACATATCGCATCGGAACTTTTGCATTGACACAGTTTTAAAAACCTCATTACCCATCCCGATGCGAAGTGCCGATAAGCGAAAATGGAATATCGCATCGGGAAAGTCCAATTGATGCATTTTAGTGAACCCCTCTATCCTTCCGAAATGCCGATAAGCGAAATCCCAAGTGCCGATCACCGATTAAAACAAAAAGTTTTTTTATATCGCATCATAAATAAATGGTTTATCGCATCGGGGGCTTTTAAATGGGCACATGCCATAACCCGACACCTCCATCCTTCCCGATCGCCGATATTTAACAACAAAGACCTCTCCTTCCCGATCGCCAATGGCATAATAATAATACATGGGGGCATTAACCTACATTAAAAACTCACATGTAGGTTAAAATATTTAACTTTTGTTTTAAAGCATCCAACACTCATACGTATGAGTGAAGTGAGAAAATGTTAGGTAATATAAGATAGGTTTATTAGTTTAAAGACATAATATAATATATTAAATTAATTTTTTAAATTAGTTAATATATATTAATATAATTAATTAATTAATATTTTAATTTAATCAGATTAATTAATTTACGATATTTAATTAATTGATTAATTTAGATTTAAATATCATTTAGAATTAGTTTTTAATTAGATTAAATTCGTTTATAATAGTTAACTAAATATTAGTTAGTTAAATTAATAAATATTTTAGTTTATAATTAGCAATTAAATTAGAATTAATTAGGGATTAATTTAGGATTAGTTTTTAATTACATTTTTTTAGCCCAACAACAGAATTTCCAGATTTACATCAGATTTGACCCATCAACTTTGGAGGCTCATAAATTGAGTTCTACTTGGCCAAATGAGGCCCAGGACGGCTCATTGGAAAGAGAAAATCAAGGAGAACATTTTGAAGCAGGTTTCACCAACAGATTTGATCATTTATTTGTCCAAAAATCAGGCAGAAAATCAGGCTCCGAATTTTGAAAAACAAAATCAATTTTCTGAGTTATTTTTCTTCAATTTCATTTATCCAAAGCCTCTTCTAATTGCAGAGCCATTGGCCAATGATATCCTTTGCCAATCAAATCATTCCAAGCATCAATACAGAGCTTATATTTTATTTTCAATAGAATTTGATTGGATTTGATTTAATTGCCAGAAATGATATTTTGATTGCATTTTAATTTATTTTGATTTCTTTTGCAGGAAAACAGTGGAAAAGATATGGAGAAAAGGATTTCAAGCAATGAGAATGCTCCAGCAATTGAAGATCAGAATTAGGAGAAATTAAAATTATATTTGGCAGATTTCTCTTCAACAAACTCTCCTCTCCAAAAATTCCTTCACAAATATTATAAATAACAGATTGCAGAATGCAAAAGGGGCGGCTCTCCTCTGCAATTTTAGAGCTTCTAAAAGCACTATTGTAATTGGAATTTAGAGTTATAGGAAGGAGGAGTGAAAAATCTCAGATCTGGGGATTATTGAGGATTTTCCCTTTGCATATTGAATTATGCATGAAGAACAAAGCTTGCACTAATGTGGCTCTAGTTTTGAAGGCAGAAGTTCAAGCAATGTAAAGGGCTGTTGGAGACCAAGAACAGAGAAATGGATGCAATAAATTGGTATTTCTAATACTACTGTTTCAAATATCAGTTTTAATTTTATAATGATAGGAATGTGTCATTTTATTCATGTTTGTGCACTATTATCAATATGGGTAATATGTCACAATCTTGTTATTATGTATCTCTGTTTTTTATGGATTAATTTCTCATTTTTGAGTAACTATTTACTCATAAATCTGCCTTATTAAAACTGATTTATTGAACGATAATATGCTGTAAACTATTTCCACATATCATTATTCAATTATTGGATTGGCTGATTTGATAATCAATATCATTTATGTGAACTACTTCCTGAGTGTTGTTGGTTTATTATTTCAGTTAAGAGGTCTCAATAGGATGTGTTTTGGTAACCATAATATCAGTTAATTGAACTACCTCATTAACTTGATATTCATTATAAATAAGACATATTTAAATCTCAATATTTTAATTATCTTGCTCTTAGTTGGGTTAGATCTATATCTGCCTAATTAAGATAGGATTTAGATTAGTTTCTTTTGCTTGCATCATAGAATAAGCTTGCATTTAGAGTAAATTCTACATTCTTTCAAGTCCTCTTCTCAAAGAGGCAAAATTTTAGTTGTGGCTTGGCTGAACCCAAATCAGCTTAAGGGTCATTCTCTTGCCTGATCAGCAAGAAGAAGTGATCTGATGTCCCTGTCTATTGGTAGTTAAAGATACATTATAAACCAATAGCAATAGGGAGAAGGTAAGTGGACCTAGATGAACAGTCGGAGCCACCACACCAAACGGAAAAGGAGCTGCTTTTAAGGTCCGGACCGGGTGGTTATCCCCCAATGTTGTTGCAGCGATTTTCGAGGCATCAACAATTGGCGCTAGAAGGAGGGCATGAAAAATTTGTCTATTGGAGTCTTTTCAATTTTAATATTTTATTTATTGCAATGGCTCCTCTCAAACTTCCAATTTGGAGTTGTATCCATGGACGTGCATCTTCTAATACTCCACCCGAAGTGGTAAGACTCTTGTCTCAGGCAAAGTTTAATGGTAAGAGAAATTCCTCTGCTTTTAACCATGTCTTTCAATTTCTTCAAAATATTTCAAATTACAATTT
>APFE030890251.1:0-29216 GCA_000404065.3 Pinus taeda | reverse complement strand
TTTGTTCTCTTCCACCCATTCCCAATCCATATGAAATTAATTCAAGCTTTGTTCCATCCCATTACAATATAAATGAAAATCCCAATGTGGATGTACAAATAAATGGTGATGAAGCGGTTTCGCAAAGCTTGGAAAATATTTCCATTCAAATGCAAGAAGACAACAATAGCAATTTTGGAGAAAAAGCCGCCTTGAAATCTAAAAGCTACTTTAAAGTAAATTCGGAAAATCAAATCGCAAATCAGCAAGTACAACCAGCAATCAAAATGCAAACTGTTGTACAAATTTCTGAATTTCTCCATGATGAGCAAATGCCAAAATCAGAGCAGCAAAGCAGCGTTCTTCAAGAAAGCATACGCACGCAAAGGAATGATCTGCAATCTGAAATTTACAATGACCATAATGCACAAGAGTTATCAAGCAGAGACAGTTTTAAATGCATTGTTTCAGGTTCACATTTTTCCCTTTATCCTGATATTTTCAATAATGGTGATATTTTTCCTCTTGGTATTAATGATATTCCAGAAATTAAGGAGGCTAATCTAAATGAATTACCATTAAGATTTTATCAAGATAGAGAAGCAATTAGTGATCATTCTTTTGCCATTAATGAGCATGAAATTCTTGTCCCTCCTTGTTTTGATATATTGGATGAAATAGAAAGGAATTGTAAAGAATATTGTGAAATCATTTATGATAATTACTCTGACATTGAGGATGCTGATTTCTATCCCTCTCAAGAGAATCCTCATGAGAAAATTCAAATAACATTTGAAAATGAGGAACGCTTCAATTTAGGAATTATCCCAACTAATCCTCATTTTAGAGCAGCAAATTATCTTCATGATTTCACCATTCAAGAAAACATTCCAATTTATGATTCATATGAGGATCAAACTCCCATTCCTATTCATAATCATAATTCGTTTCTATTTCACAAGTTGGAATTCAAAATTTTTCAAAATTCCATAATTCTGGCCAATCCTTGTGAAATGAAATCATTTCAAAACAATCCCAATTGTGCTGTAACATTAGTTGTAAAAATAGTGATTTCATTTTATTTTTATTCCCACAGTTATTTTGTTTAAATTTAGATTTATTTTCTGATTTTATTTTGCAAAATTTTCACACTTTTCGCTAGCATATTGAACACCTTACTATCAAACACTCAATTGATGCATTACCCAATTGGGAAATTCAAGTTTCATATTATAATCATCAGCATCAAAAAATATTAATATTCCAATTTAAATCGATGCTAATGTTTCATCAGAAGTTTCTATTTTCTCAAAGGCAATATCAACAAGAGAGTGTATTTTTGCAATCTGACCAGCTATTCAATTCAACTAATAATTTTCCATGTCATTTGACAGACTTCCATTCATTTTTCATTGACTCATTTGAAGATTATTTGGAAGTTTTTCCTTCAAGGAAAATTGTCAATGATTTAACATTTGTACATAATACTAACAATTCTTTCCAGGCCTTTGAATTTGAAAACTCATATCCACAATTCGGCCTGTCATCTCTTCCCTTGAACATTTCCTCATCATTAATAGAAATCCATACAAATTTCTATGATCCAATTGGTATTCAATTAGAAAGGAAATTTCATGAGAAAGAGATTTTAAATCAGTTGCTAACAATAACTGCACATTCTGATTTCATATTTAATTTCCTTAGTTTAGTTAGATTTGTATTTTTATTACTAACATTTGAACTGTACATAAACGCGGGAATAAAAATGAGAGAATGGTTACACTGGAAATATGACTATACCTAGTCATTTTCATGTATATGGTTAGAATAGGAGTAGAATTAACTTAGTAAGCTTGTTTTATGTAGTTAATTTATTTGCATTAGTTCTGTAGATTAAAAAATAAAACAAAGCAATCAGCCTTCTCATACATGTTCAATGGAAACATTTTTCCTTATCAGAAGATTTTAATTCTTGCTTTCCTTTTTTGAAATTTCTTATAGCAATATCTCTGCTCTGCCTATTTTGAATAATGTCTTGATTAAATTCAATTAGCACTTGGTATCGATTGCCTCAAAGCCACTTTTCTTCATTTCGAGATTTCCTTCTAAGATTTTCTTTTGAAATTTCTATGGTAAGGATTTCAGGATATAAAAGCTTCATGATCCCATTATCCTATGAGATGTATGATTGACTATGATAAGCCTAATTCTAATTCAATCATTATCAATCAATCTAACCTATCACAGCAATCATATGAATTTCATATTATATTCCTTGGAATTTACCAAAAGCTGATCTTAAGGATGCCCATTTTGCCAAGTGCACACATTTAAATCTGTTTTGATATTTTTCTACAATTAGTGGCTTAATCTCATTCTAATCTTTAGTTTATTATCTGATGCTGTAAAAACGCATCATGTCTATTTACTAAAGGCATTATTAAAAAGTCACTATAACAATACAGATTTTTCTCAAGATTAATTCAAAATGAGCAGAGGTAATAAATTGTTACTTCACTTCGAAAGGGAAGCATAGTTTCATATTTATTTCTGGAAAATTTTATATTCCATGAACATGAATGATTGATTTCATTTAGGCTGATTGCACGCTTAGATTTAGAATAAATAATGAGATGATTTGAAACGAAGAGAAAATTTGATAAATCAAAGGAAGGATTTCAAGGTTCGTAAGGTAAAATTTGCAAACAATTTCTTTCCAGGTACGCATGTACAAGTTTGTTCTCATCTCTTGTTAGTTTCTCTTTTCCTTAGTTTATTTTTGATTCGTGTTCCATTTTATTTACAGGTTTTCATTTCTTTTCAAAAAACTTGAAGTAAGCAGTAAACCCATTTCAAATTTGCAATAGGCTCAGGGAAATTCTATTTGTGATGCATTAGAATTTAAGCATTTTTTATTTTGCTTTTATTCACTTAGAAAATCCAATTGAAATTTCAAGGAATATCATAAGACCATTTGTATCAAAAGATTTCATCAGAAGTAATTTTTAACATTTCGCATACCTCCGATGTATTATCTTACTCATATGCCATAACGTGTTTCGCATATCAGAGCTTTGCAGTTGACATATACTTCCATTATCATGAATCGCCGATCTCTGATAATCGACTTTACCGATATTGCGATAAACGCATAATCCTGGACCGATATGTAATTCAAATCAAATTCATAAAAAATATCGTGTCCGTTCAATCGCAATAACGGTAGGAGTATAACTTTAAAGGAGGCCGATGTTTCGGATCCGATATGTTATCAAATTTTCATCATAAAATTATCGGGTCCACTCTTCATCACATATCGACATATTGAGAATTGTTAAATCATGCGCATAACATTGCCGATCGCGATCGCCGATTAGCCACGTCATTCATCACATATCGGCATCACAACAATCATATTGTGTTACATCGGGTGATTAAGATTGTCGATCGCCGTTTTACATCATCCATCGCATCGCCGATATCGCAATCGATTCCTTGCAGTTTTATTTATGGCCGATATCTCGGATCCGATATGTTATTAAAATCCCTTCATAAAAAGTTATCGGGTCCGCTCTTCATCGCATATTGGCATTGCAAAAATACACTGTGTTACATCGGGTACCCAAAGTTTGTCGATTGCCGATTAGCTACGTCATCCATCGCATCACCGATAGTGCAATCATTTCATCACATTTATTATGCTCACATCACTTCTCTGAATCTACAATGTGCATTTTGCGATGTGGGAAGCATGATGCAATCAATTCTCTTATCTCCAATATAATATTTCTTTAATGATGTGATCACTTCATTTCATTGCATATGTTCTTATCGGCAATTTGTCATTGCAATATCTGATGCAATAACTTCCAATGCATGCCTTTGCGCCATTAACATTTAATCGATATATCGCATGGCAAAAAAAGTGAAGTGTTGCAAATTAAAATTCAAGCATGGTGAAGAAACATGTTGTGTGGATCATCCGATGAGGCGATGTGTTAAAGCAAGCTTGGGTAACCACTATGGGAAAAAGGCAATTGATGACGAATTTGCAGGATACAAAAATCATTTCAATTTCTCATACATTTTAGTTTTAAATATATAATTCCATAATTAAAAATGGAATTCAAGACCTCTATCTTCATATTTAAATTTTATTATCTTGGATTTAGTCTTGATTCTGGACAATTTATCAAATCATGGAGTTTATATGAAACTTATAATATTTTGAGGAATAGTCATTACTGCAAATTCTCATTCTCATTTCTAATGCATTTGTTTTAATTTCAATTCCCCTGAACACTAAGCATTCTATTTTGACATTTTACTGCTTGCTTTAGTTTAAATAAAATAAATAATGATTTTGGGTTATAGGATTTTGGTTAGTGTGACTTCTTCATGTTTTTAATGTTAATTAAAATAAGAAGTCAGTTAATTTGGAGAAATTGACACCTTTCGGGTAAGATCAAAAACAATTATCCAATGGTAAGATTCATGTGCCCACTTTCATTAATTCCCATTTCATCACTCTAGTTTCAATTTTTGTTTTTAAATTATGCTGATATAAAACTCTGTTTTGCAGCTCTTCACAAAATTTTTCGATCTTCTGCCGAATCATATTTTCAAAGTCCATACTCTTCTCCTGGCTTTATTTAAATAAGCAGCGATAATCTTCATCGAAACAGCTACACCAGGAAGTTTCTGAACCTTTAATATGTTTCTTTAAGCATTCCTTTTTAGAAAATGATTAAGATAATGCTTGGAAATAAGAAGATTCATATCAGACAGAAAGTATTCATTGTGGCTGCATTTTACAATCACTATTATCTAAAAGCCTAAAGCATTCACAACTCCGCAAGGTATGTTTTTCTAAATCTCAACATAAGAAGGAATGATTACATGCTTATTTTCTTTTTCTTCATATTGTTGAGGCATTGGTATAAACATTCTTGTTTGAGTTTATCTTGCGAGACTTGGGTTTTCCTTTCCATTTTTAGAGATTTCTTTGTTTTTATTTTTGTTTGCTGATTTCTCTTCTCATTTTAGCATAAGACTTCTTTTCTTTTGGTTTTCAGTTTTGATCTTGGTGTCTTTCCCATTATTTATATGGAAGGCCTATTTGTTACCTAAACAATGCTCAGGATACGTGGGGAAAAATTGTTAATAGTCACTTATTAGTTTTTTCTTAAATCTCTTAGTAAAGTTTGATTTTCTGTTGTAGCTCTGATACCACTTGTTGTAGATCTAATCCAAGATATTATAGATCTGATAAGAAAGTATAAGATAATGCAAATAAACCCAAGAAATAAGATAGAAATGCTTTATTATCAAACCCTTGAGGTAGGGCAACACCATACATTCACTCCTTAAGGAAGGAGAATACTCCACAAGCCATATGCCTGTTCATACAAGACTATTTCTCTTCATCTTCATATCTCTCCATGTGGAGTCTCTAGCCTCTATATAGGCCCATACATACAATACCATGCATCAATACCATGGTTTACTCATACCATCAACTAATACCATGGGCCCATTACATTATTATTAACTACTTGTGGTCCCTTACATGACATGGGTTAACCACCTTTTTTATTACTATGGCCCATCCCATTATTACATTATTACCTTGGGTACCTCCCTCGGTACCCCATATTACCCCCCTAGGTACATAACATTTTCTTATTATTAAAGTAGATATACTTAGGGAAGAGATTATCAATCAAGAGAAGTTGGCAAAGTATCATAAAATCTGCAAAAATTATGCTTCTTAACCTGCAAAGCAATACCGAACCAAGAATATGCGCGGAAAAATATCGAGAACACAGAATATGTTAAGAAAATATACCCAGAACACAGAATAGCAAAGATTTTATTACTCAAAGAGAAATGTTCACAGGCCTCTTCGAGGGGGCAACCTCCAATAGAGCAGAGCTCGATTACAAAACAAGACACAATGATTTTCTCCTTCTGAATCAATCCGTGAACCTGCAATACCGAGATACCAGCCAAAAATAACCCTTTTGGTTCCTTGGTTTCCTTCTTTCCTGTAAAAATAACAGCTTTGCTAGGTTGTGTTATTGCCTGTGTGTGCTTATCCACAAGATTTGATTTACGGTCAAAGTGCTCTATAAGAGTTTTGGCAAATTGGGCCCAACTCGCAAAAGGTGCATTGCGACGCTGATGCCATAACGCCCATTGTCATCGTTCACTATCCAAGTACTGGGTCCCCTCCCTAAGCTTAGTCCAATCATCTAGGATATGATTCAATCTGAAATACTGCTCCATTTATGCTAGCCATTTTGACGTGTGAGAACCGTCAAATTTATACAACTCCCTCGAATTTCGATCTAGGCCCGCCATCACATAAATATTGGTGAAAAATTGAAATGGTCACAGATCCGTCAATATTGCTCAGAATCTCTATTATAGCCTGTTTCTAGAAATGGAACAACCACTCTGCATCTGCCCATGTGATAGAAATCTTGATCCAGACACTTGAAATTTCAAATCTGCGCTGCTACTCTCCCGCCGTCACCCAATATTTCTGCAAAAAGAGCTGATTTTAATTCAGCGATATCTCCCTCATCCGGACTCTGATTCGACTGATTTTTTTTTTGAAATCATGTGTTTTTTCACAAAGATTCCAGATCTACAATTAGATCTTTCAGATCTTGCACCAGGACATCTAGATCTGCGCCGAAAATTCGCTGCCCCGAAAAATTGTCTCCAACCCTACTGATTTTTTGATCAGCAATATCTCCTTCATCCGAACTCCGATTTGACCGATTTTTTTTTTTGAAATCGGATATTTTTTCACAAGGAATACAGATCTGCAATCAGATTTTTCTGATCTTGAACCAAAACATACAGATCTAATCTGCAAACTCGCCACCAAAAAAAAAATCCCTGCAAAAAATAAAAAAAATTCTCCACGGTTTGCCCAAGAAAGTGCTCTGATACCACTTGTTGTAGCTCTGATACCACTTGTTGTAGATCTAATCCAAGATATTATAGATCTGATAAGAAAGTATAAGATAATGCAAATAAACTCAAGAAATAAGATAGAAATGCTTTATTGATCAAACCCTTGAGGTAGGGCAACACCATACATTCACTCCTTAAGGAAGGAGAATACTCCACAAGCCATATGCCTATTCATACAAGACTATTTCTCTTCATATCTCTCCATGTGGAGTCTCTAGCCTCTATATAGGCCTCATACATACAATACCATGCATCATTACCATGGTTTACTCATACCATCAACTAATACCATGGGCCCATTACATTATTATTAACTACTTGTGTTCCCTTACATGACATGGGTTAACCACCTTATTTATTACTATGGCCCATCCCATTATTACATTATTACCTTGGGTACCTCCCTCGGTACCCCATATTACCCCCCCTAGGTACATAACAAAAATTGGAGCAGGTAGATGGAACACTAACAGAGTTTCTTTCGTGGCAAGAAACCAAGGAAGGACAAGCCGCAAATCTGCCTCAAATTCTGGAATCACACAAGGAAATCTTGTTCCTTGAGTGGCAATCTCAATTGATGAAAGCATAAAGGGAAACATCAAGATGTAGATCGACAACTGGTAATCTAGTGGAATTGATTAATAATACTCTTTATTTGTCAAATTTAATTTCAGAATGTACCCCAGGAAAATTACCATCAGTCAAAGCATTGGAGCAAACATGGAAATAGGAGCTGGGAAAGAGGTGGAGATTAATTGCAGGCATCCAAACTTTAACATGGGAAACCTTTTGGTTCTTCCTTGTGAAAACATATAGTCAAAGGACAACAATCAAATGCATGATCGATGTAATCGGTTACATGATTCCTAAAATTATTGATGCCACCTATACTGCCCAGCTGCATTCACGTATGAGTCATCCTCCAGAACTGCAACCGATGCTCACCATATGCCAGCTCAAGCCAAAAGATAGTCAGTCGAAACAATGAACCATCCTTACAGACTGCAAGCATATCTATTTCGGGGAGATTTTCATGTATTTGTGATTCGGTTACACCATCTCACAACATTTTTATTTCATAGTTAGTTAGTTTAGATAGTATTTATAGACCCTTTCATGTTTTTAGAAAGGGTCCTAAAATTTTGTATGAAGAGTTGGATTGGAAGTTGCACTATTGTGCTTCCAATATATATTTTTAATGAAACTGGGCCTGAATTCTGAGCTTTTAATGGAGAGTACTTTTGTCTGATAAGCACTACTGCTTCCTATAAGAGTATTTCTGAGTCAGAAGGCAGAATCCAAATGCAAATTCATGTTGGAGGGGATTCAAAAACATATGGTACTATTATCTATGTTTTGCTTCATTCTTTTATGTGAACTAACATTCATTCATTTTTGCTATTATTGATGTATGTATAAGCTCTTACAGTAAGCTCTTTTACTTATCACTATTGAATGTTCAAGAGTTGTTATCTTTCATCTATGTATGTGTCAATGACATATAAAGATCAGTGCAATAATGTTTTAGTTATTACTTTGTTCAACTATTTGAACAAAGTAATTATCATATGAATGAATATTTTTGTTTAAAAGTAGAGTCATCTACATGCCTACTTTTCAATAAAAACCATTAAGAGTTGCACTAAAGCAGAGACATCCCATGATAGATTAGTTACTTACATTATTGCATTTTAGAATAAATCTTTCATCATTTGCCATTAGATATAAGTAAATTAAACACTTATCCATCCCATTCATAAATCATTGGGAAACTGGTCCCATTATATCCAGTCGGAGCCACCACACCAAACGGAAAAGGAGCTGCCTTTAAGGTCCAGACCGGGTGGTTTTCTCTGATGTTGATGCAACACATTTCAAGGCATCAACCTTTTTGGTGCTAGAAGGAGGGCATGAACTGTGAATGAAGAACAAACCCAAATCTACAACCCATTCCGAGAGTAAATCTCCCTCCACCTCACCTCCGACTTCTCCCTTGTAGGTTGGAACTTCAGTTTCCAAGCGAGAAGTAGAAGAGACAATGGCCACTTCTCAACCCTAAAATATTTCAGTTAAATTAACTCTAGAATCTCCTGAAGTACAGTCTCGTATCCACAAATTTCAAGGATTCTCAATATCTCCACAGAAATCTGAGGTATCTCAAGGCAGTGTAACTTTGCAATTTATTCCTTCTCACCCTCTCACTAGACTTCAGAGTGAAAAGCTTGGTATTGAACCTACTGAGTTACCTTTGCCTAAAAGGAAACAGGCAAGGAAAACAACTGAAGTATCTGATAGTGAAACTTTCTCATCATCATCATCCATTTCATCTTCTCTAGTGCGAAGTCAACCATGCACTCCTCCACTCCAGATTGTTGTTCAACAAGGAACTGGAACTTCAACATCTGTTTCGCAACCTCCTCAAACTACAATATATGCTCCTTCCCAATCATATGGAACTTCATCGGCATTGTCATCTAGTAGTAGTTTGATAATGGCACAGAATCCATGGAATAATCCTAGTGCGGTCACGATGCCTGCACCATTACACCCATTGCCAGCTCATCCTGAAAAATGGTTGCCAAAATTTAATCCAAATGCAGACATACAAGTAGATGAGCACAATAACAATTTTATGTTGTCAATCAATTTAAAAGGAGTTACAGAAGAAGATGTAGTTGTTAGGCTTTTCCCTTATACCTTACAAGGATCAGCTGGGTCTTGGTACTTTTCCTTGCCATCAGGATCCATTACTAGTTGGAACATTTTTCAAGAACAATTCTCGACTAAATACGGTGATGACAGATCTCTAGCAACGTTAATCAATGATCTTTCAAATCTTAGGATAGAGTCTAAAGAACCTATAAAAGAGTTCAATTCACGGTTTAATAAACTCTTAAATAAGATTCGGACTGCTTCTAAACCTAGTGAGCAAGTTAGAAGTGAATGGTATATAACAACTTTACCCTCAAACATAGCTATCTTTGTAGATAGAGCTGCAAAACCAACTCTAGAGAAAAATATGAAAGAAGCACTTGTTGTAGAAAAACGCATCATTGCCTTAGAAAAGAAAGCTGCTCTCGAAGAAAGAAAATAAAAAAAGGTCTCCTTCGAATATGATTCAAAGAAGAAAGTGGCTAAAGATCCCTACGATGTGGAAGGTCTCCAAAAAGTTCTCAAAACTATGTCAAATTAAATGATAGAGATCAAGAAGCAAGTAGCTGAGACTTCAACAAAAAGGCCATTTAGAAATTTTAAGAAACCTGAATCAAAGCCTCCAAATTCTATATACAATGCAGACTCAAACCCCGAAGAAGAAGAAGAAGAGACAGTCTTTTCATCTGAAGAAACTGAAGAAGAGGTAACTATAGAATGTCATGGGATGTGGGACTTTATCTTGCCTAATTCTGATACAAAAAAATGAACAGGAAGCTTTCCCTGTAACCACTAGGAGTAAAGGTACTCCTGAACCTATTCAAATAACTCAGAAGAAAAGGAATGCAGGTACTACTACTAAAGAAAAAGTTTCCACAAAGAAATCTACAGCGGTACCTTCTCAAAATCAGTCATCAGCCTCAAATCCACCTTCAACATCTAAAACGTTAGTAGTTACAGACTCTATGGATTACAACATTATTGAAGACATGAAGAAAACAAAGGCAAATATCACAATATTTGAGCTTAGTAAACTCAAACATCAACAAAAATTGCTAATTAAGGAGTTAGATGCAGTACCTTCTTCTCCTCTTCCAAATGCTATATTGTCCAAAGCAGCTAATGAAACAGGTAAACCACCTCCTCGTAGGGTAGAAGCTATTGATGCTATTTTAATCGAAGATAGATCAAATTGCCATACTCCTCCTTTTCTCTTGACCTACAAGATTTATAATAGAAATTTGCACAATTTCTTGATAGAATCAGGGGCTTCTTCGAATATAATGCCAGCCTCAGTTTGTTCTAAACTGAATATTGAACCCCAAAAGTCTGCAATACATATTGTCTAGTTTGATAGAACTAAGGTCCAAGTATTAGGAAAAATCAATTATGTTACCATTAGGTTATCAGCTGACCCAAGAGTTTTTCATAGAATTGATATCTTAATCGCTGATATCCCTGAGTTCTATGGTTTGATTTTAAGTAGAGAATGGTCTGAGAAACTTCATGGTTACATTTCCACCGATTGGTCACACATGTGGCTGCCCTATAAAGGAATGCCAAATCAGATCAAGATTGATCGGGAGAAACATATGACTCATACTGTTACTGAGTTTGAGCAAGAAAACCAGCCAATAGCATTCAACAACAACATTCTGGGTAACTATTCGTCTGAATCATTCTTTGGAAATTTTACTGCTCAATCATCACCTTTCTCAGTTAATAGTTTCACATCTCAAATTGAAAATTTTTCCCAAACAGATACATCAAGGTGTGTTAAAATTGCTGAGGAAACTGTAAATAAAACTGTAGATAAACCTTTGTTTTGGTCATTATACTTTGATGGGTCTAAATCTAATGAAGGTGCAAGGGCAGGATGTATTTTAGTTAGTCCCGAGGGAGAAAAGACCATGTTATCATGCAGATTATAATTTGAATGCACAAACAATACTGTTGAATATGAAGCCTTGATTCAAGGACTTTATAAAGCCATCAATCTTAAAGTTCAATATTTGAAAGTGTTCGGTGACTCTGAAATTGTTATAAGACAAGTCATAAATACTATACATTTCCTTTCTAGTCACCTTAAACATTGTCAATACTTGGTGCAAGACCTTATATCTCATTTTCTAGCATTTAATATTTCTCCCATCCTGAGATCTCAGAATGCAGTAGCAGATTTGCTAGCTAATGTTGCTTCTAAACTCCTGCCATCTAAAGATTATAGTTCCGATAGGTTTTCAGTAGAATTAATTTTTAGGCCATAGATTCTTGGCAATGTCACTAACTGGCGAGTGTTCAATCATGATGATGACATTTTAAATTTCTTAACTTTTGATAAGTCCTATGATGATCAAATTATTGATGAAAGTGAGCATGATCTTCAAATGAAGGAAAAGCTTGAAGAAAACTCAATACCCAAACCAATGGTCAAACTTAAAGATCTTTATGACATCAAAGATAGGTTTAAACAGGTTACTAATTCAAAGCTTCAAAGTTCTACTTTTAGATTTGAAATAATAAACTCGGTGCTAAGGAGAATCCACAAAACATCAATTTAGGATTAGGACTTACTTCAGAAGAAAGAATTGCATTTCTCATATTATTGCATAAATATAAAAATGTTTTTGCTTGGAAATATGATGATTTGAAAACATATGATACATCTATCGCACAACATACAATTCCGATGTTATCCGAAGAAAAACTTGTACAACAAAAATTAAGGAAGATTCATCCTAACTTAGAGAGTCAAATAAAAGCTGAATTAAATAAACTCTTGAAAGCTAAGATAATTTTTCCTGTTAGACATTCAAATTGGGTGTCCAACATGGTGCCAGTAAGGAAGAAAAATGGTGACGCTAGAATTTGTATTGATTTCAGAAATCTTAATAAAGCAAGTCAAAAGGATAACTTCCCTTTACCTACCATGGAACAAACTCTCCATTCAGTAGCTGGTTCTGAATTAATGTCTTTCCTGACAGACTTAAGACTACCTTCAGAACCAAATGGGGAACTTATGCCTATCAAAAAATGCCTTTCAGATTAATCAATGTTGGAGCTACATTTCAAAGAGCGATGGACATCGCATTCAAAGGCCTAATCAATAAATCAGTAGTTGTCTGTTTGGATGACATTACTATTTTCTCCAAGAAAAGATTAAATCACTTACATGATTTGAAACAAATCTTTGAGCGCTGCAAAAGGTATGGCATTTCACTCAATCCTAAGAAGTCATTTTTTTCTCTTGACCAAGGTAAGCTCTTGGGTTTCATTGTTTCAAAGGATGGTATTTATATTGATCCAAAAAGAATAAAAGAGATTTCTAATATTCCATTACCACATAATAAAAAAACAATGCAAACATTTTTAGGCTAGATTAATTTTATAAAAAGATTTGTCTTAGATTTTTCGCAGATTGTTTTACCATTACAAACCATGGTTAAGAAGAATTCAGTGTTTAAATGGGGACATATAGAAAAGGAAGCTTTTGATTCGATCAAGCAAGAAATCATAAATGCTCCTACATTAAACAATCCTGATTTTTCAAATCATTTCATTCAATATACTCTCGCATCTGATTCATCTTACGCAGCAGTGCTGACACAAATCAATAATCAAAACTTGGAAGCACCAATTTCATTTTATAGTTCAAACCTTCAAGGTGTTGAGCTCAAGTACTCCGAAGTTGAAAAACAAGCCTTTGCTGTATATAAAGCCATTAAATAGTTCAAGCCCTTTCTCTTAAAGGCTCGTATAAAATTTATAGTCCCTTTTCAGCAGTAAGACAGTTACTAATCCAAGTGGAATTGGGAGAAAAAAGGGCAAATTGGGTCACAACATTACAAGAATATGACTTGGACATAAAACCAGCAAATATTGTCAAAGGCCAAGGTTTTTGGAGGTTGTTAGCAGGAGCTTCTAATATTCAGGAACATGAAGGTACAAACGATATTGAAGAAATCAATGAGATAAGTACAAACAATCCTGAATCCCAATATGCAGTTTTGATATTCTATTTAAAAAATGGGTATGCTCCTTCTAATCTTTCCTATAAAAATAAACGTGCCATAAGACTAAAGGCGAAGAATTTCATGATTGTTGATGACGTGTTGTTTAGACGGAATTATGATTCAATTTTGTTAAGATGCTTAGAAAAACCTGAAGCGCAAAAGGTTTTGCAGGAACTACATGATGGTCCAACAGGAGCACATTTTGGAGTTGATACAACAGCCCACAAAATCATTCAGGCTGGGTATAATTGGCCCACCTTATTCAGAGATACTCATGAATATGTAAGGAGATGCCAGGCATGTCAAACTACCAGTGGAAGACAAAAGAAGTCAGTTTTTCCTTTGCAACTAGTCAACGTTGAACAACCCTTTGAACAATGGGGATTGGACATCATTGGAGAAATTATTCCACATTCATCTAAGCAACATAGGTATATCCTTACAGCTACCGATTACTTTACTAGGTGGTTGGAAGCAATTCCTTTGAAGATAGCAAACTCTGAGGCAATCATTGAATTCATAGACCAGTTCATCATTACTAGGTTTGGTGTCCCAAATGCTCTTATTTTTGATAATGCATCTTACTTCTCTGGTAATTCTATACTGGAATTTGCTATCAAAAGAGGATTCAAATTGAAATATTCTGCAAACTATTACCCTCAAGGTAATGGTTTAGCAGAATCTACCAATAAAAATCTTATCAAAATCTTTAAGAGAACTATTGAACAGAATCATCAAAACTGGCATAAGTCTTTGATATTTGCATTATGGGCAGACTGTATAACTCAGAAGGCCTCAATAGGCACTTCTCCATTTAATTTAGTGTATGGAAAGGAGGCTGTCATACCATCTAATTTAATATTTCCATCACTAGCCTTAGTGCAGTTTATTGAAGAAAATCTCTAATCTTCTATTCAATTAAGACATGATCAGATCCTGAAACTAGAGGAAGAAAGAGAGAAATCCCAAATTACACATGAAAAACATCAACAAATTATCAAATCTTCTTTTGATACAACTTCAACAGGCTCAAAACATTTACAAGTTGGCGATCTAGTTTTGAAGTGGGACAAGGCCCATGAGGATAAAGGAAAGCACGCTAAGTTTTAGAAAATGTGGCTTGGACCATTCCAAATCAGTGAGAAGATAGGCCCATCTACATTCATATTACAAGATCTATCAGGAAAGAGAGATTCTCTTCCTGTCAATGGCCTTATTTTGAAAAATTCTTCAATTGAGGAGGTAACCCCTTCTCACTTTGCAAATATTCAATTTCTAATTATATTACTGTAGTTATTCTTGTCTTAAGAAATAAAAGTTGTAAATAACATTCTATTGGTTTTCACTATATTTAAAAAGTCACTCAAAAGAAAATAGTCTTAATATTTACTTTTGATAGATGAAAAGCCTTGAAGGAAGGAAAATTCTAGGAATTAGGTATGATTGAATTCTAAAAACCCTTTTCATTTTTGTAAAATCTTATCAAAACTTAAAAATACTGTAAATCATTCTAAAAGTTTTAGAAGCCTAAAAACGGTTATCAATACAAAGCAAAGACTGATTCAAGCTTAGCATCTTCAACTCTCAAAATTGTCATCCATGTTCTCTTAAGGAGAAAATTATTCACCCTATCCATCAAAGCTTATAATCTTTCAGAGTGTAATTCTAAAATATATTTGATATAAAAGATAAGAGGTCTTATCATTAGCCTGTTTACCATGTTCATAGGGGACTAGTTCAACTGACATTACCAATACTGCATACCAAAACAGGGTAATGGCTTATTGTTATAAGACAAGGGGTCTCATCACGAGCCAGCTTTCTTAGTTAAATTACAACCAGTGAATGGCATTGTCAACCGCTGGCCACCAAACCAGGACAATGGCTTTTTATCTTACAAAATAAAGAAAAAAGAAAATGAAATACAAAAATGTGGGAATATGTCTTTTGGATTCATTCTTTTAAATTAACTCTGAAATGGATGGAATAATGAATAATTACATGGTTAAAAGGTAACCCTGCCGAGACTATAGACGTTTGCTAGTAGCAGTGGCTCTACCTATGACAAAGGGGTCATTATACAAGCAAGGTGAGAGAAGTATTTTGTTTTATCATTATCAACCAAGTAAGGTTTACTTGAAACTTAGGATTTATTTAATTTTGAGATGAGAAAGAAATAGCAAAAATAGCTTTCATTACATTCAGAATTTATAATTACCTATTTATATTAGATTTTCTCTATATATTAAGATTTTCAGATTAAGAAGTTAAAGTATTATATTATTTTCTGAGAGATAACTGTTTCTCCTAGTGAATCACCAATTGTTGTGTTGTACAACAACCCCCCATTTCATACAAATTTTTATACAAAATATTAATATGAAATGGGTCCCTTAAAAAATAAACTTAGCTAGATGTGTGAATAAAATGGTATGTACCTCATCACAAGAAAAATCCTTGTTAAAATCCCCAATGTAAATAAATCATTTTATAGAACTTTTTTAAGAAATAAAGTGTTCTTTTAATAAATTAAAAAACCATTCTATATTGCAATAAAGCAATCGGAGATTGCATATCGCAATATTAAGGGAAACACACAAAAAACAAAACCTCACCCCATTCTTCGATCTGAAAAGGTAATCGCGATCGGCAATTCGGGGTGAACAAATGCCAAACGGACAATAAAGCAAGCCCCTCAACTCCTCCGATGCGATAAAGCAAATCGCAATTGGCAAATCGACTGTGTTAATAATAAAGGGACATATGAAGAGGCCTAACCAAAAACTCCCGATGTGATAAAGCTCATCGCAATTGGCAATCGGCACTAGGCAAAGTCACATGATAAAGATATGAAATACCATGCCAAATCCTGACTACGATCTATTAATTGGGCGCACATCTCGAAAAGCAAATATACATTAAGAAAGTCTGCATGCATTATATTATATCACCTTTCGGTGATCAGAGATAATTAAAGCAAGTTTTAAAAGCCTTCCCTTTGACACTTCCGATCACCGATCAATAAAATCTAAGGCATGCTTGAAACAATTATTTGGCATATAAACGATGTGATGGGAATTTATGATGTATTTACCACGATTGACAATTTAAACAACTATTCAATACTGCAATTAAGGATGGATACTTCAAAGGATTTTATCCATGATAATCCTTAACTATATTTTATTTATCATATGCCAATCGACGTAATTCTATTCATTATCTTATTGGCTTGCAGCAACACTTTCTCTGTATCAGGTTTGCAACTGTTTGTGTAGAATTCTTCCAAAACCAGAGATCCAGAGAAAATGGGTAAGAAATCAAAGAAGCCCACAACAACAGCTCCTCCAGTCAAAGATCCTAGACCAAGCAAGAAAGGATTAATCTCAGATATGACATGTCTTGGTCTAGGAAACATAGTTGGGAGAGCATTTTCAATCTAATAGAAGCAGAGGAACCCAATGAATTATCAGAGGAAGCCACAGTTGACTCAACTAACAAATCGGAAGGAACTCTCAAAGAATTGGCATGTTCCTATCTTCACAGAATAGTAGTGCAAGCTAAAATCCTGCCATATACTGACGTAGTACGATGGGTGGTGGAGAAAATTCTAGTCTCGGACAGAACCTTTTGCACAACTGATGGAAGGATATTTGGCTCATTCCAGCCGGAAGATCTCAGGAAGATGTACCACTTACCTCAACCTGAGAAGCGATACAACAAGGCATTCTTAGAAGCGTTTGCCAAGGAAAATGATTCAGATTTAGACCCGATAAAGCAATGGAGACATTTCCCAAAAAGCACAAGCACGAGTCATCGGGTAAGTACTCTGTTGACTCTTTGGCCTCCCCTTATTGTTATGTTGCGGCTATGATGTGTAGGATGTGGGGAATACATGATTCGGCCATATTCACCATAGAAATGGTCCCCCTAATGGAAGCTACAATCAATGGTTATGTGATGGATTGGGCTAATATCTTGTCCGATAAACTAGCCACAACAATTTTAGAGTACATAATAAATGCGCATAAAAATTCCCGGATTATCCCCCCGTTCTATTACAGTGCTTATATTATGGATATTATTTGCTTTAATTCTGAATATCCAATAATTGGGTGGAAATGGACTCCTCAAGACTCGAATCCAATCCATATTTACCACCAGCAGTTAGGGAAGGCACATTACAAAAATTATTTGAATAAAATTTGCAATGGTTTTATTCTCCTTGTATATTATTCTATTTTTAATAAACCTGGTCAAAGGATATCCCCGGAAGTAGAAATTGATTTAACAGCAGTAGGCAGTTGGTTCGGGGAGGATAAATTTATTTATATAAGGCTTTTTGGTAGCCTTGCTAAACCCTGTGTTCTTCCCTTGTATGTGCCTAATAAATTGTTAGCTCGGGAGTTGGTTTACCAAATAACAGTAAAAGGGACGTCCAGAACCCTTAAGGATTCAAAGAAGCACATGTGGCCAATCTTCCCTTTATGGTGCGGCATTTTCACTCTGCATGACTACAAGCATGCAGAGAAGGAGACAGAAAAGATGCTAATGTTGAATCTGGCCACAATTCCTAACAGGCCATATGATCCAAGACAAGTTGCTTATAATGTCACGTCTCAAGCCAAACTTGCTAAGTTTGATCATAAAGCCGATGAATTTGATGATCTATTTTCCTCAGCTGAATCATTATTTCAAGTTAAAACATTGGCCAGGATGAGTTATCAAGATGAAAGGCTAGAAACGTAAAATAGGCTTAGGGACCAGAGGTTGCAAATTCAGCCTTAGACCTATTAGCCACAACCCAGGCAGTCCAGTCAGGAGAAACTGAATAGCAAGTTGTTGATAAAGCTCCTGCAGTAGAAAAAGTTCCTGAGAAGGAAAAAACACCAGAGCAGGAGTAAGAACAAGAAAAGGGCAGCGGACTTATTGATTCAGACATTCATATTGATCCCAAACTACTCAAAGAATGGCAACAATTTGACTCAATTATCAATAATATCGAGAGCTTGCAGGGATTTAATACACATGAAGTAACAATTGGACAGAAGACAACAACTAATACAGTTCTAACTAAAGGAACTAGCAGCCCATCCATGACCCAAACAGATGTTGAAATGATTCTAGAGAACCCTTTTGATGAGATTGTTCTGCGTGTAGAAGAAATACCACCCTTAGATGTCTTCTACAGTCCTAAGCATAGGGCTGTAATAAAGAGACAAAGGAAAAAGAGAAAACTTGATCAATCTTCTCTTTTACCTACACATATGGAGATAACCAATGTGGTATGGAGAGAGGAAGTCAACCCTTCCGAAGATCTTACTAAACTCTCTCAGTGTGCTGGGGCATATACAGTAGCTACTGTGGACAAGGCATCGGAAGTCAGCAATTTGCTTAAAGAAAAGGATCAAGCGATCATCTCACTGAGACACAGGTACAAGAAAGACAACAGAGGATAGAGCAGTTAGAGCAGTAGTTGGCAGCACATAAGAAATCAAACGACCAATTAAACGAGCAATTGCTAAAAGAGAAATAGGATAGACCAACATGCAGTTCAAAAGCAAAAAGAGCTGTCTCAAGCATTGAACAAGCTAAAGACAATGAACGAATAGTTGAGCAAATCAAAAGATGAACAGATTACTCAACTATCATTACAAATAGAAAGGTTCAAAGAATTTCCTCAAGTGGAGGAATTCAAATCAGAGGCTCTTCAATTTACTAAAGCATTATCTACTCAGTTGAACTTGTTATGTAACAATATTTCTTTTGTTCCTCCGTTCTGTGAAATTTCTTCGTTTATGATTGTTAGTTGACGACAGAAAAAAATTGGAGCATGCAGATGAAACACTAACAGAGTTTTTTTCTTGGCAAGAAACCAAGGAAGGACAAGCCGCAAATCTGCCTCAAATTCTGGAATCACACAAGGAAATCTTGTTCCTTGAGTGGCAATCTCAACTGATGAAACCAGAAAGGGCAACATCGAGATGTAGATCGATGATTGGTAATCTAGTGGAATTGATTAATAATACTCTTTCTTTGTCAAATTTAATTTCAGAATGTACCCCAGGAAAATTACCATCAGTCAAAGCATTGGAGCAAACATGGAAAAAAGAGCTGGAAAAGAGGCAAAGATTAATCGCGGGCATCCAAACTTTAACATGGGAAACCTTTTGGTTCTTCCTTGTGAAACCATATAGTCAAAGGACAACAATCAAATGCATGACCGATGCAATCGGTTACATGATTCCTGAAATTACTGATGCCACCTATACTGCCCAGCTGCATTCGCGTGTGAGTCATCCTCCAGAACTGCAACCGATGCTCGCCATATGCCAGCTCAAGCCAAAAGATAGTCAGCCGAAACAATGAACCATCCTTACCGACTGCAAGCATATCTATTTTAGGGAGATTTTCATGTATTTGTGATTCGGTTACACCAACTCACAACATTTTTATCTCATAGTTAGTTAGTTTAGATAATATTTATAGACCCTTTCATGTTTTTAGAAAGGGTCCTAAAATTTTGTATGAAGACTTGGATTGGAAGTTGCACTATTGTGCTTCCAATATATATTTTTAATGAAATTGGATCTGAATTCTGAGCTTTTAATGAAGAGTACTTTTGTCTGATATGCACTACTTCTTCCTATAAGAGTATTTCTAAGTTAGAAGGCGATATCCAAATGCAAATTCATGTCGGAGGGGATTCAAACACATATGGTACTATTATCTATGTTTTTCTTCATTCTTTTATGTGAACTAGCATTCATTCATTTTTGCTATTATTGATGTATGTATAAGCTCTTACAACAATCTCTTTTACTTATCATTATTGAATGTTCAAGAGTTGTTATCTTTCATCTATATATGTGTCAATGATATATAAAGATCAGTGAAATAATGTTTTAACTATTACTTTGTTCAACTATTTGAAAAAAGTAATTATCATATAAATGAACATTTTTGTTTAAAAGTAGAGTCGTCTACATGCATACTTTTCAATAAGAACCATTAAGAGTTGCACTGAAACAGAGACTTCCCGGGATAGATTAGTTACTTACATTATTGCATTTTAGAATAAATATTTCATCATTTTCCATTACATATAAGTAAATTAAACAATTATCCATCCCATTCCTAAATCATTAGGAAACTGGTCCCGTTATATTCAGTCGGAGCCCCCACACCAAACGGAAAAGGAGTTGCCTTTAAGGTCTGGATCGGGTGGTTTTTTCCGATGTTGATGCAGCGATTTTCGAGGCATCAACATTTTTGGTGCTAGAAGGAGGGCATGAAATGTGAATGACAAGCAAACCCATATATACAACCCATTCCAAGAGTAAATCTCCCTCCACCTCACCTCCGACTTCTCCCTCACAGGCTGGAACTCCAGTTTCCAAGCGAGAAGTAAAAGAGACAATGACCACTGCTCAAACCCAAAATATTTTAGATAAATTAACTCTAGAATCTCCTGAAGTACAATCTTTTATCCACAAACTTCAAGGATTCTCAATATTTCCACAGAAGTTTGAGGTATCTCAAAGCAGTGTAACTTCACAATTTATTCCTTCTCACCCTCTCACTAGACTTCAGAGTGAAAAGCTTGGTATTGAACCTACTGAGTTACCTTTGCCTAAAAGGAAACGAGCAAGGAAAACAATTGAAGTATCTGATAGTGAAACTTTCTCATCATCATCATCCATTTCATCTTCTCTAGTGCGAAGTCAACCATCCACTCCTCCACTCTAGATTTTTGTTCAACAGGGAACTAGAACTTCAACATCTGTTTCTCAACCTCCTCAAATTACAATATCTGCTCATTCCAAATCATTTGGAACTTCATCAGTGCTATCACCTAGTAGTAGTTCGACAATGGCATAGAATCCATGGAATAATCCTAGTGTGGTCACGATGCCTGCACCATTACACCCATTTCTAGCTCATCTTGAAAAATGGTTGCCAAAATTTAATCCAGATGTAGGCATACAAGCAGATGAGCACATTAACAATTTTATGTTGTCAATCAATTTAAAAGGAGTTACAGAGGAAGATGTAGTTGTTAGGTTTTCCCCTTATACCTTACAAGGATCAGCTAGGTCTTGGTACTTTTCCTTGCCATCAGGATCCATTACTAGTTGGAACATTTTTGAAGAACAGTTCTTGACTAAATACGGTGATGACAAATCTCTAGCAACGTTAATCAATGATCTTTCAAATCTTAGGATGGAGTCTTAAGAACCTATAAAAGATTTCAATTCACGGTTTAATAAACTCTTAAACAAGATTCTCACTACTTCTAAACCTAGTGAGTAAGTTAGAAGTGAATGGTATATAACAACTTTACCCTCAAATATAGCTATCTTTGTAGATAGAGCTGCAAAACCAACTCTAGAGAAAAATATGAAAGAAGCACTTGCTGTAGAAAAACGCATCATTGCCTTAGAAAAGAAAGCTACTCTCAAAGAAAGAAAATAAAAAAAGGTCTCCTTCAAAGATGATTCAAAGAAGAAAGTGGCTAAAGATCCCTACGATGTGGAAGGTCTCCAAAAAGTTCTCAAAACTATGTCAAATTAAATGATAGAGATCAAGAAGCAAGTAGCTGAGACTTCAACAAAAAGGCCATTTAGAAATTTTAAGAAACCTGAATCAAAGCCTCCAAATGCTATATCCAATGCAGACTCAGACCCCGAAGAAGAAGAAGAAGAGACAGTCTTTTCATCTGGAGAAACTGAAGAAGAGGTAACTATAGAATGTCATGGGACGTGGGACTTTATCTTGCCTAATTCTGATACAAAAAATGAACAGGAAGCTTTCCCTGTAACCAACAGGAGTAAAGGTACTCCTGAACCTATTCAAATAACTCAGAAGAAAAGGAATGCAGGTACTACTACTAAAGAAAAAGTTCCCACAAAGAAATCTACAGCGGTACCTTCTGAAAATCAATCATTAGCCTCAAATCCACCTTCAACATCTAAAACATTAGTAGTTACAGACTCTAAGGATTACAACATCATTGAAGACATGAAGAAAACAAAGGCAAATATCACAATGTTTGAGCTTAGTAAACTCAAACATCAACAAAAATTGCTACTTAAGGACTTAGATACAATACCTTCTTCTCCTCTTCCAAAGGCAGTGTTTGTTCAAAGCTGCTAATGAAATAGGTAAACCACCTCCTGGTAGGGTAGAAGCTATTGATGTTGTTTTAATCGGAGATAGATCAAATTCCCATACTCCTCCTTTTTTCTTGACCTACGAGATTTATAATAGAAATCTGCACAATTGCTTGATAGACTCAGGGGCTTCTTCGAATGTAATGCTAGCCTCAGTTTGTTCTAAACTGGATATTGAACCCCAAAAGTCTGCAATACATATTGTCCAGTTGGATAGAACTAAGGTCCAAGTATTAGGAGAAATCAATTATGTTACCATTAGGTTATCAACTGACCCAAGAGTTGTTCAGAGAATTGATATCTTAATCGCTTATATTCCTGAGTTCTATGGTTTGATTTTAAGTAGAGATTGGTCTAAGAAACTTCATGGTTACATTTCCACCGATTGGTCGCACATGTGGCTGCCCTATAAAGGAAAGCCGAATCAGATCAATATTGATCGGGAGAAACATATGACTCATACTGTTACTGAGCTCAAGCAAGAAAACCAGCCAATAGCATTCAACAACAACATTATGGGTAACTATTCATCCGAATCATTCTTTGGAAATTTTACTGCTCAATCATCACCTTTCTCACTTAATAGTTTCACATCTCAAATTGAATTTTTTTCCCAAACAGATACATCAAGGTGTGTTAAAATTGCTGAGGAAACTGTAAATAAAACTGTAGATAAATCTTTTTTTTGGTCATTATACTTTGATGGGTCTAAATCTAATGAAGGTGCAGGGGCAGGATGTATTTTAGTTAGTCCCGAGGGATAAAAGACCATGTTATCATGTAGATTATAATTTGAATGCACAAACAATACTATTGAATATGAAGCCTTGATTCAAGGACTTTATAAAGCCATCTGTCTTAAAGTTCAATATTTGAAAGTGTTCAGTGACTTTGAAATTGTTATAAGACAAGTCAGAAATACTATACATTACCTTTCTAGTCACCTTAAACATTATCAATCCTTGGTGCAAGACCTTATATCTCATTTTCTAGCATTTAATATTTCTCCCATCCTGAGATCTCAGAATGCAGCAGTAGATTTGCTAGCTAATGTTGCTTCTAAACTCCTGCCATCTGAAGATTACAGTTCCGATAGGTTTTAAGTAGAATTAATTTTCAGGCCATCGATTCCTGACAATGTCACTAACTGGCGAGTGTTCAATAATGATGATGACATTTTCAATTTCTTAACCTATGATAAGTCCTACGATGATCAAATTATTGATGAAAGTGAGAATGATCTTCAAATGAAGGAAAAGCTTGAAGAAAACTCAATACCCAAACCAGTGGTCAAACTTGAAGATCTTTATGACATCAAAGATAGGTTTAAAAAGGTTACTAATTCAAAGCTTCAAAGTTCTAATTTGAGATTTGAATTAATATACCTTGGTACTGAGGAGAATCCACAAAACATCAATTTGGGGTTAGGACTTCAAAAGAAAGAATTGCATTTATCAAATTATTACATAAATATAAAAATGTCTTCGCTTGGAAATATGATGATTTGAAAACATATGATACATCTATCATACAACATACAATTCCGATGTTATCTGAAGAAAAACCAGTACAACAGAAATTAAGGAAGATTCATCCTAACTTAGAGAGTCAAATAAAAGTTGAATTAAATAAACTCTTGAAAGCTAAGATAATTTTTCCTGTTAGACATTCAAATTGGGTCTCCAACATGGTGCCAGAAAGGAAGAAAAATGGTGACATTAGAATTTGTATTGATTTCAGAAATCTTAATAAAGCAAGTCAAAAGGATAACTTCCCTTTACCTACCATGGAACAAACTCTCCATTCAGTAGCTGGTTTTGAATTAATGTCTTTCCTAGACGGTTTTTCAGGGTATAACCAAATTTTGGTCCACCCTGATGACAGACTTAAGAACTTTCAGAACCAAATGGGGAACATATGCCTATCAAAAAATGCCTTTCAGATTAATCAATGCTGGAGCTACATTTCAAAGAGAAATGGACATCGCATTCAAAGGCCTAATCAATAAATCAATAGTTGTCTATTTGGATGACATTATTGTTTTCTCTAAGAAAAGATCAAGTCACTTACATGATTTGAAACAAATCTTTGAGCGCTGCAAAAGGTAGGGCATTTCACTCAATCTTAAGAAGTCCTTTTTTGCTCTTGACCAAGGTAAGCTCTTGGGTTTCATTGTTTCAAAGGATGATATTTATATTGATCCAGAAATAATCAAAGAGATTTCTCATATTCCATTACCACATAATATAAAAACAATGCAATCATTTTTAGGCCAGATTAATTTTGTAAAAACATTTGTCCTAGATTTTTCGCAGATTGTTTTACCATTACAAACCATGATTAAGAAGAATTCAGTGTTTAATTGGGGACATATAGAAAAGGGAGATTTTGATTCAATCAAGCAAGAAATCATAAATGCCTCTGCATTAAAGACTCCTGATTTTTCAAATCATTTCATTCTATATACTCTCGCATCTGATTCATCTTACGCAGCAATGCTGACACAAATCAATAATCAAAACTTGGAAGCACCAATTTCATTTTATAGTTCAAACCTTCAAAGTGCTGAACTCAATTACTCCAAAGTTGAAAAACAAGCCTTTGTTGCATATAAAGCCATTAAACACTTCAGGCCCTTTCTCTTAAACGCTCATACAAAAGTTATAGTTCCTTTTTCAGCAGTAAGACAGTTACTAATTCAAAGGGAATCGAGAGAAAAAAGTGAAAATTGGGTCATAGCATTACAAGAATATGATTTGGACATAAAAACAAGAAAGATTGTCAAAGGCCAAGGTTTTCGCAGGTTGTTAGCAGGAGCTCCTAATATTCAGGAACATGAAGGTACAAATGGTATTGAAGAAATCAATGAGATAAGTACAAACAATCCTAAATCCCAATATGTAGATTTGATATTCTATTAAAAAAATGGGTACACTCATTCTAATCTTTTCTATAAAAATAAACGTGCCATAAGACTAAAGGCGAAGAATTTCATGATTGTTGATGATGTGTTGTTTAGACAGAATTATGATTCAATTTTGTTAAGATGCTTAGAAAAACCTGAAGCGGAAAAGGTCTTGCAGGAACTACATGATGGTCCAGCAGGAGGACATTTTAGAGCTGATACAACAATGCACAAAATCATTCATTCTGGGTATTATTGGCCCACCTTATTCAGAGATACTCATGAATATGTAAGGAGATGCCAGGCATGTCAAACTACCACTGAAAGACAAAAGAAGTCAGCTTTTCCTTTGCAACCAGTCAACATTGAACAACCCTTTGAACAATGGGGATTGGACATCATTGGAGAAATTATTCCACATTCATCCAAGCAACATAAGTATATCCTTACAGCTACTGATTACTTTACTAAGTGGGTGGAAGCGATTCCTTTGAAGACAACAAACTCTAAGGCAATCATTGAATTCATAGATCAGTTCATCATTACCAAGTTTGGTGTCCCAAACGCTCTTATTTTTGGTAATGCATCTTACTTCTCTGGTAATTCTATACTGGAATTTGCTATCAAAAAAGGATTCAAATTGAAATATTCTACAAAATACTACCCTCAGGGTAATGGTTTAGCAGAATCTACCAATAAAATTCTTATTAAAATCATTAAGAGAACTATTGAACAGAATCATAAAAACTGGCATAAGTCTTTGATATTTGCATTATTGGTAGACCATATAACACAAAAGGCCTCAATAGGCACTTCTCCATTTAATTTAGTGTATGGAAAGGAGGCTGTCATACCATAAAATTTAATACTTCCATCACTAGCCTTAGTGCAGTTTATTGAAGAAATTCCCTCATCTTCTATTCAATTAAGACATGATTAGATCCTGAAACTAGAGGAAGAAAGAGAGAAAGCTCGAATTACACATGCAAAGCATCAACAAATTATCAAATCTTATTTTGATACAACTTGAACAGGCTCAAAACATTTACAAGTTGGCGATCTAGTTTTGAAGTGGAACAAGGCCCATGAGGATAAAGGAAAGCACACTAAGTTTCAGAAAATGTGGCTTGGACCATTCCAAATCAGCGAGAAGATAGGCCCATCTACATTCATATTACAAGATCTATCAGGAAAGAGAGATTCTCTTCCTGTCAATGGCCTTATTTTGAAAAATTCTTCAATTGAGGAGGTAACCCCTTCTCACTTTGTAAATATTCAATTTCTAGTTATATTATTGTAGTTATTCTTGTCTTAAGAAATAAAAGTTGTAAATAGCATTCCAATGGTTTTCACTATATTGAAAAAGTCACTCAAAAGAAAATAGTCTTAATATTTACTTTTGATAGATGAAAAGCCTTGAAGGAAAAGGAAAATTCTAGGAATTAGGTATGATTGAATTCTGAAAACCCATTTAATTTTTGTAAAATCTTATCAAAACTTAAAAATACTGTAAATCATTCTAAAATTTTTAGAAGCCCAAAAATGGTTATCAATACAAAGCAAAGACTAATTCAAGCTTAACATCTTCAACTCTCAAAATTGTCATCCATGTTCTCTTAAGGAGAAAATTATTCACCCCATCTATCAAATCTTATAACTTTTCAGAGTGTAATTCTAAAATATATTTGATATAAAAGATAAGAGGTCTTATCATTAGCCTGCTTACCATGTTCATAGGGGACTAGTTCAACTGACATTACCAATATTGCATAGAAAAACAGGGTAATGGCTTATTGTTATAAGACAAGGGGTCTCATCACGAGCCAGCTTGTTCAGTTACATTACAACCAGTGAATGGCATTGTCAACAGCTAGCCACCAAACCAGGACAATGAATTTTTATCTTACAAAATAAAGAAAAAAGAAAATGAAGTATAAAAAATGTGAAAACATGTCTTTTGGATTCATTCTTTTAAATTATACTTTGAAATGGATGGAATAATGAATAATTAAATGGTTAAAAGGTAACCACGCCGAGGCTATGGACGTTTACTGGTAGCAGTGGCTCTACCTATGACAAAGGAGTCATTATACAAGCTAGGTGAGAGAAGTCTTTTGTTTTATCATTATCAACCAAGTAAGGTTTACTTAAAACTTAAGATGTATTTAATTTTGAGATGAGAAAGAAATAGCAAAAATAGTTTTCATTACATTCAGAATTTATAATTACCTAGTTATATTAGATTTTCTCTATCTATTAAGGTTTTTAGATTAAGAAGTTAAAGTATTATATTATTTTCTCAGAGATAATTGTTTCTCCAAGTAAATCGCCAATTGTTGTGCTGTACAACAACCCCCCATTTCATACAAATTTTTATACAAAATCTGAATATGAAATGGGTCCTTCAAAAAATAAACTTAGTTAGATGTGTGAATAAAATGGTATGTACCTCATCACAAGAAAAATTCTTGTTAAACCCCCAAATGTAAATAAATCATTTTATACAACCTTTTAAATAAGAAATAAAGTGTTCCTTTATAATATTAAAAAAAATCATTCTATATTTCGATAAAGCGATCAGAGATTGTGTATCACAATATTAAAGGAAACACACAAAAAACAATACTTCACCTAATCCTCCAATCCGAAAAGGTAATCACTATTGGCAAATCGGGGAAAACAAATGCCAACGCATAATAAAGCAAAGCCCCTCAATTCCACCAACGCGATCAAGTAGATTAGCAATCGGTGACTCGGCCATGTCAACAATAAAGGGACATATGAGAGGTCTAACCAAAAACTCCCAATGTGATAAAGCTAATTGCAATCGGCAACCAGAACTCGGCGGAGTCACATGATAAAGATATGAAAGACCATGCCAAATCCCAATTGTGATCTATTAATTGGGATCACATCTCAAAAAGCAAATATACATTAAGAAAGTCTGCATGCATTATATTGTATCACCTTTCAGTGATCAGAGATATTTAAAGCAAGTCTTAAAAGCCTTTCCTTTGACACTTTCAATCACCGATCAGCGATTTATCGCTGATCACCGATCAATAAAATCTAAGGCACGCTTGAAACAATCATTCTACATATGGGTGACGTGATGGACATTTATGATGCTATTTACTACGATTGACAGTTTAAATGGCTATTCAATATTGTAGTTAAGGATGGATCTTTCAAAGGATTTCATACGTGGTAATCCTTAACTATATTTTATTTTATGTCAATCGACGTAATTCTATTCATTATCATATTGGCTTGCAGCGCCATTTTCTCTATATCACTGTTTGCAACTATTTGCGCAGAATTCTTCCGAAACCAGAGAACCAGAGAAAATGGGTAAGAAATCAAATAAATCCACAACAGCAGCTCCCACAGTAGTAACTCATCCAGTCAAAGATCTCGGACCAAGCAAGAAAGGATTAATCTCAGATACGAGGTGCCTTGGTCTAGGAAACACGAGATGGGAAAGCATTTACAATCTAATAGAAGCAG
>APFE030890248.1:0-15724 GCA_000404065.3 Pinus taeda | reverse complement strand
CAGTGAGCGCGGGTGACCATTTCGAACCTGCCATAATAGTCCAGCTCGTTCCCGATCAGTCAGGGGAGGTCAGGGGCCTGCATTCAGATTTTTTTGTCAGAGAATGAGTGGGAAGGTCAGGACTGTCAGGGGAGGGTGGCGGAGAAAGAGGGTGGCGGAGCTAGGGGATGGTGGCGGAGGGCAAAGAGGTTGCCGGTGGCCGGAGCCGGACGATTTTCCGGTCGGTACTAGAAAACGAGCTATTCTACAGCCTAGATAGACTACTCCTTAATATGAATATCTCACAGATCAGATCAGGAAATAAATATTGTTTGCACTCAACGGTCATGCTTTTGCTGATGTGGGAAAAGCATATTGGATTCCCAGTTTTAAAGCAATGCTTTTCCTGAAAAAGCAGCTCGTGGAAATTAAGACCACAATAATTTTATTTTTTATTCCCAGAAATATTTATTTATTTTGTTATAGTAGTTATATTTAAAACATTTTATATGATTATAATATTTAATTATATCATTTTTGGGATTCATATATTATATAGAATTTATAATTTTAATTATGTGAAAGAAATTTAAATGATTAAATTTGAGTGGTTAAATTACAGGTTGCATGCATGCATACAACAAGGAAAGGGAAAGGGAAGTAAGTTTTTTAATTGAAAAATAAAACTCATAAAAATTGTCTATTTAATACTCTACACCAATAAAAAATAGAATTTTTGAATTTAATTACAAACTATTTGTCTTTATTAAAGTTTGAATAAATTTAAAAAAAATAATTAAAAAAAACTATTAGTAAATCAATTGAAAATTGAATATGCTATATTTTCATATTCTTATCAATGCGCAAATATAATAAGAGATGATTAGCTAACATGCTAATAATAATTACTAATATATTGTTTTGTGATTACATTTAAGAAATATTTTTTAACTTAATATTGTTTTGTGATTACATTTAAGAAATATGTTTTAACTTAATATGAAGAAATCTTAATTAGATTTAAGTGTTATTTACTCAGTAAAAAAGAGATTTATTATTTTTCATTGATTAACCAATTTTACGTTACATAAAAAGTTTATTCATTTTCATTTTTTTGGAACTCATTTTATGAATGGACAATGGGTACATTACCATTATTGCTTATATTTGTTAATTAAGGAAATGAACATAATTTGTGGAACTTGTTAGTTTGTGTAAATAAATTAAATTATTATTTAAAAATAATAAATAGATTGGGAAATTAACCTAATTTGTTTTACTTGCTAACTTGTTTAAATAAATTAAATTATTATTAAAAAATAATAAATTTTAATCTATAATGTTAAACTATAGAAATTTTGCATTTTTTTTTGTGAAACTCAAAGTAATATGGGTTTGACAAAAAAACCTAATACATTATCTATTGCATATAATAGGGATAATAAGGAACTTAGATAGTATTTTCAGTTTGGCATCATTTATGTTATTGTTGGGGATTTTACATTGTTGAGGCTTATACTCATTATTAGAAACCACTCTTGCACACGTATATTCTGGATCTGTACAATAATTCAGTTAGAGATAATTTCACTTAAATGCTATAAATGTGATTCTTATTGTTAATGTTTATTTTCCAAATAATTAAAGGTGTTGATTAAATTGGGAATTAATAAAATTTATGAATGAAATATGCAAATATATTAGATACTATTTAAAATATATTCATAATTAAATATCATATAATTGGAAGTTTTAAATTTATTTTGATACTTACAATTAAGAAAAAATAAATAAAATTTAGCAAATGTATGAACCATCTAATTTAACTCCAATGAAGACTTCTATAAATGTTATGCAATGGTTAGGAACCATTATCATTAATAATTTTGAAATGTCAGAAGTGGTGTATCATGATATTGAAAGTGCAACAAAAATAATGATAAATCATATAAAACCATGGATAAACATTCTAATAAATTCAAGATTTTTAGTTTTCCATTTCTCAAACAATTTTGACCAAGAATGTAAATTTGACTTGATGAAGTTGTTCTTTCAATTGTAATTGTAAATCTAGCTTCCAAAATCAAATTGTCCTATTGCAACAATTGGCCAAATTCCTCTTACTTCCCATCGTTTTGGCAGAATAATGCATATCAATCCCAATGGCCACCCTTGACTTCATAGAACCAGAACTAGCAGTCAAGCTAGGAAAGACCTATAAATCAACCAGCAGGAACAATCCCCCTACCTCAACCCACACTTCCAGCACCCTACACATTACAACAGAACCCTTAGACCAACCTACGACCGCAGCTCCCAGCCCAACCCAACCCGAAACCCAACAACAAACCAGTTCAATCTGTGCAAATTATTGAAGGACCGGAGCCAAAAACCGAGTTAAGAGAGTGCAATGAGCTTCAATTAAGATCTGAGCGGATAATAGAATCAGAGGGGGGTAAAAATAAATAAATTGAAGATCAATTACCTATAGAACAAGCACCACAAGTGGAGAACATGGTTAAACAGAAAACTCATGATCAAATGATCACCTCTTCTCCACCATTCCCAGAAAGATTAATCATACCTCGCCCAATAGAATACCCCAATTTTTATCTTCTGGGAGAACTAAAAAATTGTGTATAAAAATACCGCTCCTCCAGGCTATTCAGGACATTCTAATTTACGCAAAAACTATTAAGGAATTGTGTATGAAAAAGCCAAAGAGGAAAATAAAAACAACCCCAACTGTCCAGTAGTCGGTACCTTATCTAATTTACTATCAAGCAGAGAAACACCTGAAAAATATGAGGACCCAAGAAATCCTATAGTCACTGTGCAAATAAATGGATGCTCCTTCCCCAATGCATTAGCCGATTTAGGAGTAGCAATCAATATTCTTACAACCACAACTTGTCAAAAGCTTGGCATTACATCCTTGGACCCAACCATGACCTTGTTGGAACTGGCTAACCAATTGGTAGTCAAACCAGAAGGCACATTACAAGATGTAATGGTGTCAGTAGACTCCTGGGAATACCCTACAGACTTTCTGATCATCAATCCTAGAAACCGACTCGATGGACATCCCATAATTCTAGGTAGACCTTAGCTAGCAACCACGAATGCTTACACAAGTTGTTGAACATACAACATGACTATAGCAAGAGGAAGCAATGTGAAGAATTTAGCCTTATATCCTCCAGCTCAGCCAAGTTTAACAAGAATAAAAACCAGAAAACAACCTATATCATATCTAACTGAAAACATTAGATCACTGCTAACCATAGAAGATGCTCTCTAATTTAAGGGAAAAATAGAAGATGACATCATTAACACTTACATTAACCAACCAGATGTCGTATCCCATCTAAAATTTCACATGATCGAAGTAGCCCTCGATAACGAAATAGAAGGAGATCCCTTAAAAGATATTAACGATCAATCAATACCAACAACTTCTGTTTATAACAAAAAAACCATAGAAATTGAGCTAGGAAAAACTTTGAATATTAACAAAAATCTGACTGTTGACCAAGAGCAGAAGCTTGTTCAACTCCTGAGAAAATATAAAGAGGCCTTTGCATGGGATTACCGGACATGAAGGGGATTGATCCCCAATTATGCATGCACCACATTTATACAGAGAAAGATGCCAGGCCCATTCGAAAACCTCAACGAAGGTTAAATCCTCATCTTAAAGATATTGTTAAATCCGAACTACAAAAATTATTAGATGTAAACTTCATCTACCCCATATCTGACACCAAATGGGTCTCTCTATTAGTAGTGGTGCCAAAAAAGAATGGAAAGTGGCATATATGTGTTGACTATAGAGAGCTTAATAAAGCAACCCAAAAAGACCATTTTCCCCTTCCATTCATTGACTAGGTCTTGGACACATTGGCAGGAAAAAAATTTATTTTCTTTCCTAGATGGCTTCAGCGGATACAATCAAATTCAGATTGCCCCTGAAGATTAGGATAAGACTACCTTTACCCGCCCTTGGGGAACATTTACTTACAGGGTCTTACCTTTTGGGTTGTGCAATGCACCTACCACATTCTAGAGGGCTAACTCAGTATTTTTTCAGATCTGATAAATGAAGGGCTCGATGTGTACATGGATGACTTTACACCTTACGGAGATGACTTCGAGCCAGTGTTACAAACATTAGAGAAATTTTTGCAAAGATGCATTGCCACCAGACTCTGTTTAATCCATGAAAAATGCCACACGATGATGACCGAGGGCCTCATCTTGGGTCACTATATATCAGTAGCTGGAATACAGGTAGATCCAACAAAAAATCAGATAATTCTTTTAATACCTACCCCTTCCACACAAACTGAGGTACGTAGTTTCTTGGGATTTTATGGCTATTATAGAAAATTTATATATAATTTTTCTCAAATTGCTACACCACTATATGCATTAACATGAAATATTGATTTCATTTGGATTGATAAATGTGATAGTGCTTTTGAAGATTTAAAATGGCTTGTATCAACAACCCCAGTATTAAGGGGCCCAAACTGGGATTCGCCATTCCAGATTTCATACGACACTTCAAACACAGCCATTGGAGCAGTTCTCAACCAGGAGGAAGATAAAAAGCCATATGTAATATACTATATCAACAAAAATCTATCTCTTGCTGAATTAAATTATATTATTACTAAAAAAGAATTTTTGGCTGTAATCTATGCTATCAATAAATTCAGACATTATATAACAGGATACCCTATGGTTTTATACACTGATCACTCTGCTATTAAATATCTAACTAATAAACCTGTTACAAATGGAAGAGTGACAAGATGGTTGATTCTTTTGCATGAATTCGATATCACTATCAAAGATCGACCAAGAAAAGAAAATCCAGTAGTAGACTTCCTTTCACGAATGCCAAAGACAGATGACTTGGCAGCAGTAGAAGACCAGTTTCTTGATGAACATTTATTTGTTGTAACTGTGAAAACACCGTGGTATGCGAATGTCGCAAATTACTTGGCAGTGGGCAAGTTACCCAAGCACCTGACGCCTAATGAAAGAAAACAAATATTACAGTGCAACACGTGATTCTCTTGGATCGGAGGCTATTCATTTCATACAGGGGCCGATATGCACATTAGAAGATGCGTCAGGGAAGAAGAGATCTTTGACATCCTGAAAGATTGCCACGATGGGCCTTGCGGCAGACATTTTGCAGATCACTGGACTGGTCACAAGGTATTACAGATGAGCTATTATTGGCCCACCATTTTTAAAGATGCCAAGAAGTTTGTCCAGGCATGCGACAGTTGGCAAAGAATGGGATGCCCTGGGCAATCTGATGAGATGCCCTTGCACCTGTAGATAGTCATTGAACCTTTTGAGCGATGGGCGTTAGATTTCATCGATCCAAAAAACCCATCATCTAATCAAAAGACATATATATTAGTTGCGACAAAGTATGTGACTAAATGGGTGGAGGCAGAGGCACTACCAAGGGCAACAGAGGACTTGGTAATCCACTTTATTTTCCAACTATTTTTGCGATATGGCTTTCCTAGAGAGGTAATTACCGATGGAGGACCATAATTCATAGGCCATAAGATCGCTGCAACATTAAATAATCATCATATCATACACAGAATCACGACTCCATACCTCTCACAGGAAAATGGCCAGGTAGAAAGCACTAATAAGGTAATCGAGGCAATACTAACAAAGACAATTGCATCACATAGACATGACTGGGCTACCCGATTACTCGAAGCCTTGTGGGCATACCGCAAGACATGGAGAAATACCATGGGATATTCCCCATATCAACTAGTGTTTGGCAAAGAACCTATCTTCCCAATTGAATTTGAAATCCAGACATTGAGGATAGCTCAGGAGGTAGGCTTGGACTTAAGCAAAGCACAGATTAATAGGCTACATCAAATCAATGAATTGGATGAAATCCGGCTAACAGCTCTTCAACACACTGCACTAATCCAACAACAAAGAGCGAAATGGCATCATGCCCTTATCAAAAAGAAGATCTTCCACGAAGGAGATTGGGCACTCCTGTATGATTCTAGGTTCCAAGATTTCCTGGGAAAACTCTAGACCAGATGGTTAGGACCTTATGAGATACAAAAGGTGCATAAAAATCGCACCCTCACATTAGCCACCATTGATGGGTCTGGCTAGTCTTTTAAAGTGAATGGACATCGAGTACGACTCTATCACAAACCGCTTACCAAGGAGTCCTTTTGCCAACAATTACGGGAAGATTCCACCATACAGATTCTTACTGAGGAGGGCAACTTGTCCTTAGCATAGACCCAGTGAATAATTCATTTGTTTTTGAAATTTGTACATAAAATTTTCTTTCTATGTTGATTGAATTTGCTTGTATAAATTGTATATAAATTCTCTTTTTTTCTACTTTTCCTTTGATGTTCCCTCTAAGGAATAGTTGTTGTTCCCTTTAAGGAATAGTTGTTGTCCCTTCTAAAGAACAACAATGATTTTATGGATTCTCGTCATGTTGTTCCCTTTAAGGAACAATTGTTGTTCCTTCCAAAGAACAATTGTTGTTCCCTCTATGGAAGAACAATTTTGTGTACAGATTTTCGTGTTGTTCCCTTTAAGGAACAATTGTTGTTCCCTCTAAGGAACAACTGTCATTCCCTCTAAGAAATAGCAGTTCCCTATATATTTTATTTTCATGTTGTTCCCTTCAAGGAATAGTTGCTTTTCCGTCTAAGGAACAACTACCATTCCCTCTAAGAATAGCAGTTCCCTATATATTTGATTTCGTACTATTCCCTTTAAGGAACAGTTGTTGTTCCCTCTAAGGAACAATTGTTGTTCCCTCTAAGGAACAACAGTTTCATGTGTATGTGTTTTCTTGTTGTTCCCTCTAAGGAAATTTGTCGTTCCCTTTAAGGAACAATAGTTTCGTATGGATTTGTTTTCCTGCTGTTCCCTTTAAGGAACGGTTGTTGTTCCCTCTAAGGAACGGTTGTTGTTCACTCTAAGGAAAAGTTGTTGTTCCCTTTAAGGAACAACTACTATTTCCTCTAAGGAACAACAATCCCATATGTATTTGTTTCTCACTGTTCCATCTAAGGAACAACTTATGTTCCCTTTAAGGAATAGATGTTGTTCCCTCTAAGGAACAACTGTTGTTCCCTCTAAGGAACAGCTATTGTTCCCTTTAAGGAACAACAATT
Organism: Pinus taeda; assembly: GCA_000404065.3. Classification (NCBI taxonomy): domain Eukaryota; kingdom Viridiplantae; phylum Streptophyta; class Pinopsida; order Pinales; family Pinaceae; genus Pinus; species Pinus taeda. The sequence continues at coordinate 8,537 of APFE030890248.1, read as the reverse complement.
TCGTGTATATTCTTTTTTTTTTTCCATCTAAGGAACAACTGTTGTTCCCTCTAAGGAATAGCTGTTGTTCCCTCTAAGGAACATCAATTTCGTTTGGATTTGTTCTCATTGTTCCCTCTAAGGAACATCAGTGTCGTTTGGACTTGTTTTCTCACTGTTCCCTTGAAGGAACAATTGTTGTTCCCTATAAGGAATATCGGCCGTTGTTCCCTCTAAGGAACAACAGTTTCATTTTCATCTGTTTTTCCACTATTCCATATAAGGAACAATTGTTATTCCTTTTAAGGAAAAATTGTTGTTCCCTCTAAGAAACAACAATTTCAAGTCTAATTACTTTTCTCTTTTCGTTGTTCCTTATAAGGAACAGCTACTGTTCCCTCTAAGGAACAATTGTTGTTCCCTCTAAGGAACAACAGTTTTAGTGTGCAATTTTTCTTCATGCTATTCCTCCTAAGGAACAACTATTGTTCCCTATAAGGAACAACACCATCATGTATATATCCTTTTGCTGTTCCCAACACGGAACAACACCATCCGCGTGTATTTTTCATTCGTTGTTCCTTACAGGGAACAGTTACTATTCCCTTTAAGGAACAACACTCTTTGTGTGAGGTTTTCTTTAGGAAATAAACACTTTGTGAATATTATTTCACTTTTTATGACCCTCTATCAAGCACAAGGATACAAATATATATGAAAGGATACAAATCTGAGGGTTACTGGAACAAGAAAGTATTGAATATTATCATCTTTAAACAATATTGTTTTGTATTGATTGAAAAAGAATCGACACAACCATCTATATCACTTCACTGCCCTCATTTCCATTATAAATCAAAGAGATTGATTACTTGTGCCATGCTGGTTCTTCCTTAAACCCTATAACTCTCTTTGTTCATTATCATCAAATAAGGTTGAGGGCATACTTTCTTCTATTTGATATGTTTAGACTTCTTCCGCCATTCCTACTCCTAAGGAGTGTTGAGCCACCCTCTATGTATAAATAGGAAGTGTTGTTCTATATATATATACTAACAATTGTATGATTTTGTTACAGATGGAGGATATGGGGTCTCATCACGAGCCAGTCTACCATGATCATAAGGAAGAAACAAAGTGGCATTCCCACTATGGCCACCACACTAGGGATATGATTCAATGGATGAATCAAGAAATAAAAATTCCTTGCAACAAGAGGTCTCATCACAAGCTGGCCTACCCACCTTTTGCTCCTTCCTAGTGAATAGCAATGTGTTCATCTGGTCACCAAGCCAACATATTGGTCTCCACTCTAATATCATAATGCACTTTCCCTATTATACATAAAGGACCATGGTTCCAAAGGGTTAGAAAGCAACTCTGTCAAGGCTATAGATGCCCGCAGGCAATAGAAGCTCTGTTGATGGTATTGAAGTCATATTTCCAACATCAATAGTTATTTTAAGTCCCTTTCCTTATTTGGTATCTTTACTACAAAGCGATTATGTTCCTAATTTATATTGAACCTTTATGCATGGATATCTTCTAAAAAAATCAATCATAATAAGCTTTAAGTGGAATGATGATGGTAAAGTATATTTTTTGTGTCAGATGTCCTTTTTCCCTTTTCAAAATCACCTCATAGCATCTCTTCACTAATTGATACATTGATTTTAGCACTTTGATATCTCTTGCAATCCTTTCATAAATAGGCGTACCTTACCATTCCCATCATCCCTGTATGTCGCCACCAGCATGATTTTCCTTCATTCACTAGGTCGAAGGCGACCTATCATTTCAAAGGGGGGCGAGGGTGACTCCCAAAGTACTTATGCATGTTTGTCAGTCCTTTATTTGGTTATGCCGAACTATATGACATTCCATAATAGCAAGTATTTAATGGTATTTATGCTGAAAAATATCATCCGATATAATGATCATAATGACTTGCTGTTCCATCGCTGACTCTGTCTATTGCTGTGTTACCTGTGCTAACTTATAGTGTGTAGAATTCAGGCAATATGGGAGGAAGAACAGTGCATAGGGAGCCACTAATACTGCCTATTTCTGATGCCACCAGAGAAATTCTGATATGGTTAATAACTTATCTTCTAAAAAATGTAGAAAAAGTGAAAGAAGAGATGACATTATAGATATTGTTATCCTTGCAAAGCTTGTAGAAGTTATAATACCCACAATTTTGTGCCTTTTTGTGAAACTGGTAGGGCTCGGCAAATATCACATCTCAACAATAGAAGGGTGTAAGATCACAATCAACTGTATAAATGAATGGTCTAATCGTAAATCTGAGACAACACTACAAACATAAAGTAGGTACTGCTTCGTGGACCCATCCAATATGATATGGTTGGAGATGAGTGGTAAAAATTTGGAATTCTTCAATCAATTGTTGAGAAAGCAGGTTCTTTTTGTTTCTATTGTCTATGATTAATTGTGCAATTTGTTGCTTGATCTAGAAACAATTAAGTGATGAGAGCTCCATTCTTCTACGATTAATTGTGCAAGTTGTTGCTTGATCTATAAATTGTTAAGTGAAGGGAGCTTCATTCTTGTTCTCATAGTAGCTTTACGCCATGAGAACTCACTAAGGGTGAGTGGAGGTTGAATTATTAACATGAATATCTAGGTATGCATCATTAATGTCAACACTTCACAGTTGTTTGATGTTGTTCAATAAGAAAGGCATTGACCATTTTTTCCTACAAGTCACATCATTCATTATCAAAATGACAATATCTCCAATGATAAAATTGATGTTTCTTCTTCCCTTCGCCAGTCAAACTAGGTGTTTCTTGATTGTGAGCAATAGCAAGCTAGCGTCTTTGAAGATATTTAGGAGGGATGTTCCAATAAGGAAATTGGGAAGAGTTTGAGCTTTGCATCGATGTGAGAAAGAAAACTTAAAGTATAGTTTATGCAAAAGGGTTTGTTGTGGTTGTTTAGGGAGAACAATATTATTGCGAGTGGGACCATTTCATTTTGGTATCAAAGCTATGATATGCTCCAAGAAGATATCAAATTTGAATTTTGGATGCCTTGGATGAAATATTATACTTGCGATTATGAAGTATTTAATTCAATTGTCTGAACTATATTAGGGCTTGATTAATTCATCAACATATAGGTGTTGACATATGAGAGATTACATTTAGGTAAATGACATTTTGAGCAAATGTGGAAAAGGAAAGAACGAATTATGAAGCCCACAAAAAAGAATTAACACTGGAGTAGGAAGAGAATCATTAAGATTTTGAACTAATTTCATAGCAAAACTAGTAAATATCTTTGTGATAAAAAAAGAAGATATGAACATGAGAAGAAAATGTTGTAGATACGTGTCCAAGAGTGTTAACACAAGCTCATCTTAACATTCTTATGGTTGATGCCAACTACCTAATTGTTTGGTAGATTCTAAAAATGCCAGTAGTTTCAGAAATAGAAGTTTAGGCATTGACCATTAGCAACCGGAGGAAGGTGGGAACACCCATTGTCATAGTGCTTATCAAAGGACAATTTTTACCTAGATGACATAGATAGTGCTTTTATTACTATTTTTAGTTAGATAACATGGATTGTGTTTTTATTACTATTCAATTTTTACCTAGATGACATAGAGAGTGCTTTTATTACTATTTTTAGTTAAATGACATGGATTGTGCTTTTATTACTATTTTTAGTTTGATGACCTGGATTGTACTTTTGTTGTGTAGCTATTAAAAAAAGCTAAAAAAAAATGTAAAAGATAATCTGAGCCCTCCGTTGCAAACAGAAATGGCATCATTTAAAAGATAATTTGAGTCATCGGTTGCAAACAGAATTGGCATCATCATCATCTACGAGATAACCAGCGTTGTAATCCTAGCGCTCCGCTCTTATCGAAAAGGTTATCTCAACGGTCAAGGATGTTAATGGCTTGAATTATATTCAATTTCTGGATTCATATTGGCATTGGCATTGCAGTGCCTCTCCTCCTCTCCTCGGAGTTTCCTGGATTGTGTGGTCAGCCTAGTGCGTCTGGTGTGTCTGGAGGTCCATATGTTGTGTGTGTATGAATGTGGTTTGGTCTCTGTTATGTCTGTTTTCGTCATCTGTTTGGTGTGTGTCTGTCTGGTGTGCTTGTATTCTCTGAGAGGCAGAGGCGTGCTTGTGTTCCCTGAGAGGTAGAGGAAGAGGCAGGTAGCGCGTCAATTATTGAATCAAGACAATGTTTGCCCAGGGATCACAGTTAAATGCGCATCTGGCTGACTCGATGACAGGTAAATGAGGCATTCCGGTAAATTTATTTTCAAACTCTTTGTATGGATCACTCTTATTATGAGAGAGGAATCAATTTGATTTTTAGAAAAATCACTGGCATAGCTCGATTCCTGTAAATAAATAGAAATCACTGGCATAGTCGAATAATGTCCACCGGGAGCGTTTTATTACGCAGAGCCTGTGGTTTCTTGGTTTTTAGATCAGATCCTCTGCATCCATGGTGAGGCGGTTTCTTGGTTTTTTAAATTAGATCCTCTGTATCCATGTTTCTTGGTTTTTATTAAATTAAATGTTGGGCATCCACGGTGAGGTGGTTTCTTGGGTTTTTAAATTAGATCATCTGAATCTGAATCCATGTTATTTGGTTTTTTTAACTTAGATCATCTGAGGCGGCATCGTAAATCTCTCGTTGCACAGAAAGCGAGAGAAATCGGGCATGCCTTTCGAATATGGTCGGCGTCGAAGCATTTTTCTGGATGAGAAGTTCCTGAGAGCCTGGTGTTAAAAGATGGAGTTAACAGCGACCCTTAGCTTACCCAGTTTTGTTTTGAAGGGCGTAATTACAGCTTCGTATATGGTGCATAGGCCGGTGCTTGCTCCAGAACTGGTTTCTGCGTTGTTGCGGTGCACTTACGATGGGTTGCTCGGTCACAACATTTGTTTTACGCATCGTCTCCCAATGCACCGTCTATTCTCCCAGATTATTCCTGCTACCTAGGGCTTGAGCAACGTTGTAACGCTTGCAAATATCATGTCTATCAATGTGGATTCATCCCTCAGAGGTAAGCACAACATTTTCTTGACTGACTCTATTTTAAAGTCATTGTCAATTGCATGTGTGATTAAGAGATTGTTCAGATTGAATTGAATTTCTTGTAAAGTGGGTAAGTTTCTCTGCTATCTTTCTGTCTGCTTAGTAAATAATATAAGGGATTGTTTATGCATTAGCTATTTCTAGATTAAGCGTATTAAATCCGAGGTCCCCAGCAACGCTCTTCGGTGATTTATTTTATCATTCACTGATGCAGAGGCTGTTGGGTCACCTTCCACACTGATGCAGAGGCTGTTGGGTCACCCCTTTATCTTCTACAGCCCCCAGACACCCTCCATACCGGTGCAGAGGCTTAGTATCTAATCCAATCTCACCCAGGCCAACTTAGCCACCCAGGCCAACTTAGCCAGAATATAGGAGATTACATAAAACCCCAGAACTTTTTTTATTCCTAATTTGGTAAATTTTCTAAAATATTGGGCACTCTCTGTATTTAATCATTCTTAATTTTTATTTTACGCCGTACGGTATATTTTGCTGGCCATAAGATTTTTTAACAAAAGATTTGTTAAGGCAATTAACAATTTTTAGTCATCAGATATTGTTGTCCTCCTTTCGCTTTTGAAACATTAAAAATAGTTGTTTACATGATTTGGGATTGTATGTTTGTTCAAATTGCAATGTACTTCTTTGAATTTCTTGGAAAAGTGGGTAAGCTTCTCTCCTATCTCAGTTTTTGCACTGAATTATTGATGCAATCTGCATTAGCTATTACATCCAAGGCCCCAGCAACGCTCTTCACTGATTTATTTCATCATTAGTGGCTTGCTCTTCAGTGATTTATTTTATCATTCGTAGCTGAAGCCTAAACCTAGCTATTATCCAAAAATCTATATTCGTGGCTGAAGCCTGGACCTAGCTATTTTATCATTCATGGCTTTGCTCTTCAGTGATTTATTTTATCATTCGTAGCTGACACCTGAACCTAGCTATTATCCAAAAATCTATATTCGTGGCTGAAGCCTGGACCTAGCTATTTTATCATTTCGTGGCTTGCTCTTCACTGATTTATTTTATCATTCGTAGCTGAAGACTGAACCTAGCTATTATCCAAAAATCTATATTCTTAGCTGAAGCCCAGGAGATTGAGAATGAGTAGGTTCAGGAGGTGGGGTTGGATTCTGGAGGGTATCCCTTCCCGATGTTCAGGAATCGGGTAGTGAAACTTCACCGGTCGTGCTGCCTATTCTTTGGCTCTCTAACTATAGCTTAGATCCCTCTGCTTGTATGTCTCCATGTGCCCTTCCATATTACTCAGATTGAATTTCTGGGTTTATATTTGGATTCAATACATTTGGTTTATATTGAACTTCTGGGTTTATATTTGGATTCAATATATTTGGTTTATGTTGAATTTCTGGATTATGTTGGATTTGTAATTTAATGGCTCAAGTTTTTTCTCTAGGCACGGATTTGATTTGGGTCACCCCTTTATCCTCTCCATCTTCCCCAAGACACCCTCCATATTGATGCAGAGGCTGCTCAGTTGTTGGGTCACCCCTTTATCCTCTCTAGCTCTCCAGACACCCTCCATACAGATGCAAAGCCTCAGTATCTAATCCAATCTCACCCACGACCAAATTAAACTCACCCACGACCAAATTACCCTGTACATATGAGATTACATAAAACCCCATACCTATTTTTTAATTCATAATTTGGTAAATTTGCTCAAATACTGGGCTCTCTCTCTGTATTTAATCATTCTTAATTTGGTTGGCATTAAAATTCTTTAACAAAATATTTGTTAAGTTCATCGAAATATGTACATAAAAAAGCATTTAACAATTTTTAATGATGAGTTCCTTTCGCTTTGGAAACTTTCAACCAAGGTTTTCTGTGTGATTTTTTTTGCTGTCCCACTTTAAGTTGCAAGGGTGTGGGCTATTTTGAAGTATTTCACTGCTTCCTATGAACCTGCCAATAGTACTCAATTCACTCCAAATAGTAAAACGCCATAGTTAGCTTGCCAATAATACTCAATTCACTCCAAAATAGTAAAAAGCCCGAGTCTATCTTTTTAACGTTGTGAATTTTCTGTATGTGGCTTTGTCTTTGGATGTGACATACTCACAAATTTCATCGATCATAACTGTTCAGATTAAATTTCTGTGTTTATATTTGGATTCTTCTCTCCAATCACCTTTACCTTTACATGTGTGGTGGAGACCTTGCCAAATAGAGTAGTGGGCTTACGGTTGGTTGTTGGGTCTCCCAATGCACTGCCCATTCTCCCGGATCATCCCTTGTACATACGTGGACATTGAATCTAAGCACAAGGAAAACAACATTTCCTTGACTGACTATTGGATTTTTTTTTGTATGCCCATTCATTTATAATTTAGAGTGATAGCTGTGATGATTATGATAACAAATAGAATTACGGAGATAGCTGTGATTATTTTGATAAGAAATCTATTTATTTTCGTATAAATGATTTGATACTAAATCTATTTATTGTTGTATTTTTATTTCTCTTTAGTAGTCAAGAAAAATAATTATTTTCCTTTTCCAAATTCTAAAAGGCCAAACTCCATGTTTCGCTGGGACTGTTTGCATTTAATTGATTATATCTTTTAATTTGATGAATATGTGCAAATGGGTTGTAGGCTATATGATGACTTGTGTTGCATGGGCATATCAAGGTTACATTAGAACTTAGAGTAAATGGTGCAAGGGTAAATTCAAAGCTCGATATGAGCTTTCAATTTATTCACTGCCTTTCAATTATCAATTTATGTTGGTCACTTTGCCTAATGTATTAAATTTGATTCTTCATAAAGTTTTTGTTACTTTAGAGATATGGTATAGATGACCACTAAATTTTAATAATTGTTGTTGTTTTTTTGGCAGATGATAAGAAAGCACATGAAGAATGTACAAGCATGCTAGGATAGATGAAATATCTACATGTCATTATGAATTCATTATGTTATCATGACCCAAAATAAACTAGCATTCATTTATTTTTCATCTTTATTATGTAATTACTCTAAAAACACCATAATAATAAAAAGTATTGTTTTGTTTGAAAGGGCTCAAAGCCCTTTCTCATTGCTCTTGAGGATGGACCATGGCTATCCTCAAGGGTTTGTGTCCCTCTCTCCACCTTACTTTTCATTTGCTTTTATTTGTTTATTTTAGAACTAGATAGTTTTAGTTTAATAGATTGTAGATTAAAAGTATCAAATAATGCATATATATAAATAGTTACAACATGTTCATTGCAAATCTAATATTAAATCAACCTGCATTTGATTTAATCAATATAATATTTTTCCAACCATGGGTTTTTGTGATAATTGCACAATTTTTGGATGCCTATTTAGTGGTTCAATTTATTGAATGTACATTGATTGGGTGGTGTATAGTAGTTGCAAAAAAATGTTGTATGCCTATTGAGTGATTGAATTTTTGTATGATCGAGTAGTATGTTTTTATTGTATAC
>APFE030890242.1:2018-13398 GCA_000404065.3 Pinus taeda | reverse complement strand
TAAAAATAAGCCTCTTTGATGTGGAAACCTTGTTTATATTACACAAATGATCAATTCTTGGAAGGTACAAATGAAAATACCTCCTTTCTATATAGGAGTGTATGTGGTCCCAATATAATCAAAGGTTACATAACAATAATATTGCGGGGGCACAACAATAAAAATAGTGGGCTTCTATGAGGCACAATACTATAAGGGGGTTGCACTAATAACAATAAGGGTCTACACTAGTAGTATAGGGACCTAACATACAAGGCCAAATAGAGGTAACTTTAGGGCCAATTAGAGGCTCCTTCATGGTTGAATATAGGTCTCTACAATGTCAAATAGAGCCTTCTTAATGGCCTAATAGAGGTTTCTTCGTGGATGAGATTACAGCCTACCACAAGGCCCAATTAGGGTTAAATTCCGACATACTAAGTGATAAAATTAAGTCATAATATTGGACCAAGTTATTCTAAGAAAGAGGCACAAATATTTCCTTAAGTTCTTAAAAAATTGCCCAATACCAAGCTCCTAGAAAAATCCCTAAGCATAGCAAGGAATTTTTTTTAAATATTACTTATTTCAACCTTGCTTCTCTCTTTGTTTCATGTGATATGGACCTCTTCTTCTACTACTCAAACACGTATGAATTCTCTTCGTTCCTTGTCTAAATCACTTAGAAAAAATGGGAGAGAGGATGACCTATTTGTAGTCTTCATTAACCCCCAACAAGGGTTGACATAACCTAAGTAGGATTGACCTATCCTATGAGAGGGTTGAAAATTTCTTATCTCTTCAACTTAGAGGAGTTAGGGGATGATGCACACCTTCATGGAAAGGTATCAATATGATATTTAAGATTGTAATATAATATTATTTAGTTGGATAACCTTTGACGTCAATAAAAACCATTTTCTAAATGATATCCGCTTTTTTTATTGATGGCAACATAATTCAAAGGATGCTTCCTAATATCACTTAGATAAATTCTCAAATATAGAGAGAAAAAGTAAGGTAACCTATAATTGCTTTAGATTAAAAGTTGGTCCTTCAATGTGGATAGGGGTCTATCCTTAAAATTATACAACTCACTGTCACTTTAGCAGTAGGTTTATAAGCTAAATGGTTATATTTTACTTGTAGAATGAAGCTGGTTTTGAAAGAAGAGAACAAGGACCATTAGGCATGGAGTCTGGTGTATAGAATCCTAACCACATGATACATAAAAAAAACCATTAACAGAGGTAGGATAGGATATAACTTGCTAGACATGATACCATCAAGATGTAGAGATAAAGTATATAAAGTAAATATCTAAAGAAAGAAATGATATTTATATTGTAAATATTTAAGTAGAAAACATGGAAAATATTCAGATAACATGAATTTCAGAATTCATAAGGAATTCAATTTCTTATCTTTGATCCAAAATACTGAAGACTTGATGATTAAGACATGCATCATAAAGAGAAATCGAATACCACGAGGAAAAATAGACATGATGTCATACACACATGAATCTCTATAAATTATCTATCTAAAATTGTCTATAACAATATATTAATATATAAAACCACACACAAAGTTCTATTCCTATAAAAAAAAAATCAAACACACTAAATTTTCCAACTAATAGTCTTTATAGAATTTACAAAAAACAAATTATCTCCATCATTTTTGAAAAAAACAACTAAGCATAGACTAAATCTGAATATTGTTTCCATGTCTATCAAATTGTTGAGTTGCTCGAGTCAAATTCCAAATATTTACTAATTGTTTTCCTGATATTTCTCCTTGGAACTTGGAATTAGATTTTAACTTGATGATGTGACTCTTGGAAAGCTCAGATTTTTTCTTTGAATCTGGGATTTACATCTATTGTTGATTTTATCCCATAAAAACATGGAAACAATCTTTGAATGATGATGTTACGCCAATTTTGTTCTTTGGTTGGCAAACTATGCTATAAAATATTCTCTTATTTTTTTTGATGTCCTGAAATAATGAAAGCAGTGCTTGATCTATTGCTAGGTGTTCAGATTTGATTCCTAAATCTTTGTTTAGTTCTCAAATTATAGCAGCTAACATGGTCATCGAATGTACCAAGTCCTACTTGAGTGGTGGCATCCAATTTCGAAACCAATCTTCTTAGAAAACCTACATCTTTTGCAAATTTTCTTGTTGATTCAAATACCATGATATGTTCAACTTATTTTGACTACCATGTGTCCTTTGAATATCTAATATTACCTTTCAATATCTCTTAATGTAAGCTCCCATGCCCATTGAAATTTTGACATTATCTATATTGTGAAATATAGAACCTCAAAAATGCTCATTTTGTAGTATGAACACTTCCATTTGTCTTTTCATGTTCTTCTTTTATGATTTTTTTATGTGTAGCCTTGGATAGATGAAGACCATCTCCCTATGTTTTTTGATTGGAATACATGCAGATCATAGAAAATCCCATATGTAGATTAGCCAACATAAAGAATGCAACCCAAAGGATTGTGCCTTCACCAAATTGATCCTTGTTGGGCGCTATCTATTTAGATACATGTGATGTTTTGGAACTAATTTTAAAACTTTAAGCTATTTGTAGGATAATTTTCCCATTGAATTGATAATTTTTTATTTACTACATTTCACCAAAGAGAATCAGAGGATTATGAAGCCTTTTTTTATCAATGTTCATAAGAAGAGGGTAATATATCCACCAATTTTCGAATGTGATCATACACTCTTTATAAAAACTAGTAGCCACGAAGACGACCAATGAAACCATTCATACCAACACAAATGAAAATTATGGATCTCCAAGTTAGCTCCTATTTATGGTGTTCAAAATCCGTTCTTCAAGTAAGGGGTCTTCCAGACGTGAAGTCGCAATTATACCTCACACTATTTGTAATAGGAGCCCCATCCGAGATATCATCCTAACTTCCATATATTATTATAGGTTTTCCTTGGCTATAAAGCTAAAAAATGAAAGAGTTATGCATAGGTAATATCAGGTTAGCAAGTAAGCATGCCTAGTGAAGGCTCGGTTGTAGGTGTGTCAAGATTCTACTACTGCGAAGGGAAAAGAAAGTGAGCCCCTAGGAGAGAGGTAATAGTACCACCCTAGTAGAAACACACACACATAAAATATGTCTATCTAACTTCTAGAATAATAGGTACAAAGATATGATAGTCATTAAAACCATTATAAACAAGAAAGATGTTTCTAACCTATAGAAAAATATTCCACAAGGATTCGATTGCTATAGCAACCATTACATCACATTCTCAATTACATAAGCACTAAAATCACTAAAATAGTCCAAATAATTTAGTACAGGTCAAAGACAACATCAATCATAAGTATTCACATAATAGTCTTACAAATATCAATGATCCATGCATGAAAATGTGATGGAGATCAAGCTTCAAGTATTAAGTAAAACTCACAAGACATATGTATACAATGAACATCACTAGCCCCAATAGTGGAGCATTTGAGTAACTCCTTTCCCCCCAAAATATCTAGCTTGGCTCCTTAATGGCTTATTTTAGGATCCAAGGAGAAAATTTTCTTTGCTCATACAATGAGGGTGTATATATAACCAATGGGGTGATGCTTCACCTCCCTTGAGACTCTTTGACTACCCTCATGACTGTTTGAATTCCTATGACTTTTCAAATTTATATGACTCTTCATGTTCTGTACATGTCCTTTGGACTTCCACTTTACAATACATTTTTGAATAAGAAATTACATGACCCACAAGAATGCTGTGGCACATGATGACTCATGACAGGACATGGCATGACATTGTTGGAAAGGAATTCTTGGTGACATGGCACTATCAAATCATTATTACTTCTCCTTTTTATTCAATAATATATGTGCAGTGCTTCATCTTCATGAGAGTTATGCTTTGTTCTTCATATCCATTATCCAAAGGTTTGTGAATCATATGGAGTATTCATGTGGTCTTGTTATTTGATCTTCTATTGTAATATGGTGTTCCTTCATATTCATGCCTAATGACCATCTTATCTCTTCAGAACCATATGTGTCTTCTAGAATTTCCTCCTTCTTCATATCCTTCTTAATAATTTCACCATAGAATGGTAGAATTATTGCATCTGCAATCTATTCATGAAAAGATGGCATCAATCCAATAAACCCCTATTCTAAGATGTTTCATGATGATCCATTGACTGAGCTGGAACTAGGTGACAGGATGAGGAAGAGGCTTGGTGACTGTACAATTCTCCAACTCAGGCAGTCAATGGTCGGGCTTGAGCCTTGAGACAAAACAATGTGTTTTTTAGGCTTAGTCTGAGCAAAAATATTATGTAGTTGGGGAGCTCAGGGATCCAGGATGAGGGCTTGAACACTAATTTTTCCCATTCTATAGCTCTAGAAGACAAAGGAGGCTAGGCGATTGAAAAATTATGTATTTCAAGAGCTTGGGCCTATAGCTTCAGTGTTGAGACTATGTAATGTGAATTTTAGGATGGACTATGTAGCCATATTGCATGGTTTTGAAGTTTAATGAGTTATGTTGTAGGGTTTTACATTGATTTTGTCAACTGCGTAGTTCTAGGAGGAAGAGAAAACTTGGTGATTGTGTAGTTGCATACTTTAAGAGCTAAAGGTTTGGGCTTGAGCTCAAATAATACGTAGTGTGTAGTTGAGGCTAGGCTTGATGCCTCAATTGCGCAATTTTGGAGGCCAAGGCTCAGGCTTGATCATGGAAACTACATAGTGCACAATCCTAAAAGGAAGGAACTGCACATTGCAGATTGGAAAGAGGTAGGGTTTCATCTTGAAGGTTGGGACTGCATAATGCATAGTCTAGGAAGGTCAGATGAGGCTAAGTGTTTGATCAGTGATAATGATGTGAATAGTGATAGGAGTTGACTGTGATCACACACTTAGAGTACTTTATGACACAACATAGATCATTCAAAACACATTAACAACATACTTCCCTTAGTGCGACAACCTTTAGGACAACTTATGACAGGTGCAACAGTAATGATACACTTTGTGACGATCGTGACAAAACTTGTGTGGCATTTCTTAAAAGTTTGGAAATGAGTGTGACAGAGGTTTACATAGTAATATCGACTCATTTACATAAGGATAACCTCTTGAAAACATGAAAACAATATTATCTACAATGTGCGACACTCAACATTCTAGAAGACGACAAGTGTTAAAGTGTGAATGGCACATGCAATATGGAAATGACAGTGAAAGAAACACATGCCCAAGCAAAGATACCATGAAATCACACTAATTAGAGTGAAAGAAAGAAAAAGTGAGAATAGAGATCATGAAAACAACACTCACAAAAACAAAGGTTTGGGAAAGAAACAATTTGCAAAACACACCAAAATCAAAGTACAAATGTAGCTAGAAGTGAGAAATTGTCGATGTCAATGTGCACTAACTGCTGACATGGATTGGACATCATAGAGGCACAATCTTGATGGACCGTGTTATTCTTCTTCAATATTTCATAAAAGAATGTGCTCATGAACCTATTACATACTCACCATGTGTGAGAAAGTGACTTCAACACTTTTGATCCAATAAGGGAGGTATAAAAGCATCAACTAACCAAGACGTCACTATGGAATGACTAATCACAAGATCCAAAGTAGGCTCCAAAATTCGAGTGTATGCAAAATTTTGGAGGGTTTTTATCGGAGTGACAACATCTCCCAATGAAATTGTATGGATATCCTCCTCTCTCCATTTGACATTCACGATGTTCTCTACTCTTTTATCTTAGGTCTTGATATCTCTTTGTTTGATTACCATATATATTTCATGTTCATGTGTGCGATTCAAGGAACACTCGAAACCCTCCTTCCTTCACCGTTTGAAAGAAATTTTCCATTTGGTAGTTACCCAACAACATGTTGGAAATCAATGTGTATTTGAATGAGTTTTAACCCAAGTGTTAATATATTTTGCCTCTAAAAAAAAATAGAAGAAATATGAAAAAAGAACTATTCACTAAGGTCTCAACGATCTCAAATGCTTTATCAAGAGCGAAAACCTTGAGCACTTGATATTTTTATAGGAAATATAATCTCAAAAAATCTGGAATAACATGACTCAAATATACATTATAATCTCTCAAACCATGATAGTGTTATAAAATTATATATTACAGAGCAATGGAACACATAAAGTATTGCAAAAATATAAACACAGAAAATGCATAAAACAAGAGGGACACATATATACGTGGTTCACCCAGATTGGGCTATGTCCACACAAAAACAACCATTCCTTCCCTTTATATTATCCAAAAAAATTAAGAGGTACAACCTACAACAGATCCAGTGCAATTTCATCTTCGCTCTCAATCTCCTCTCTCTTCCTCACTTAAAATACAGATCTACATAGACGCAATACACTTTCCTTATATATAGAAAGGGGTTGCCTTCTAGGGGAAAAAACCTTAAGTTAAACATAACTTCTGCCATCAAATCTCTGCGTAATTAATAACCCAGATTAACTGTGAAATTACAACATTTTACAATGAAATTTTACATCTATTTTTAGCTTCGGGGACACTTCCCCCGATTCCCCACTAGTGGGGGCTCCCAAAGGTTTCAACTGCCCCCCCTAGACCTCCCTGCAACACAAATATTATGGGAAACACCACTTACCAATTACGAATTGGGATCCAATGCAGTGATACCTTTAAATAAAAAAGATAATTAGGCTCCACACCCAATAGATAGTTATTAGAAAACCGAGGGAAGCTTTTTTGAATTGGTTTGTTCTTAACAATCATGTATCTTTTTTTTTTTAAATTCATTTTCCAGTTGTTCAAAAATAGTGCCTGAACTTAAAGACTTTTACAAGAAAAAAAAGAGTAAGTGAGAGTGTTTTACGCACATTTTATTTGTGAGCACCACAATTTTAAATTTTCTAAACCTAGGCTAACAAATCAATTGTTAGCACTCACTTGGATTGATACCTGGTCCTCTTTGATGTGTAATTTGTCACCACTTTGATTTGGACATAATAAATTTAAATTTTGCAATTAGTAGTGATAATCTAGTTGTCAAAACCTTTATTCAAAATTTGCAAATTTGTGTCAAGAATCCAACTGCTAGCACCCTAAAATTTTTTGAATAATAAAAAATTACAATGTTGAACTTAAAACTATGAAGAAAAAATGAGATAATAGTTGGCTAGAGTGGGGATATAGTAATCCCTATGAATTAGTAGAGAATGTGAAGCTCAAGCCCCTGATCCATTGGGATACTTCTAACCCTAAAATATAGAACCCAAGAAGAGGCCCGCTCTACAGATTTGAAAGCCAAAACTGAAACCTAAATTGAAACTAAAGTATACATGTTGAGACTAAAATCCTAAAAATGTTGAAGGAAATTCATAGATTATTGAACTTAATCACACTGCTACCTACACTAAGCTGAGCCATCTCCTAAATAAAGCACTTTAAAAATTCCAATATAGAAAATCAAGCAAATGGCTACTTGATTGCTTTCCTTTTTCACTTTCCTCAATAGAAAAGTAAATATTTAACATTGACAACCCCTAATATTTTTTGAAAATAATATATAGTTTTCATAGCAATGCAAAACCCATTTCCACTAATGCTTCCAATAAGATGGCCACGTGATCTTCTAGATCTTGAAGGACCTCTTCCTGTTGATTAGAAAAAGTAAAAATACAATCTTCCTTCTTTAATGTTCTTTGTTCAATGTCTTTAAACTTTTCACAAGAAACCTCATGATTATTTTCAAATGGAAAAATAGTAGTTTTCTTGTTCTCCTTCCCATTCATATCAGGCACAAGCAAAGGTTCTGGATGCTTACGAAAAAGTTGAAAGGGTATACCTAAAAGTGAAGCTTCATGTACTTTAAAAGGAATAATAACATTATGATTTCCAAAAGAATAAATGAAAACAACCTCTTGCTCATCATTTCCTTGCCAAAGTAGATCATCATCGTCATGAGTTGGTTCATTTCCTAGAATTTACATGCATGTATTTTCAAAACCCCAATTTTTGCATACTTGTTTGTGGGACAAGAATTCATAGCATGAAAGAGCTAAAAAATAATCTGATTGGCCATCCTCATCTCTCTCCCGATCATTCTCAATCTAAAAATATTGAATGTCATCATCAACCACAAGAGAAATGACCTATTGCATATTTTCATGGTTTTCTACAAAAAAAGTATATTTAGTTTCATTTTCAGTCAAGAGAGAAGTTATTGTTTGATGAACAATTTTCAGAGGATGACAACTAGCCTCTAATTTTTGTTCATGATTCTGAAGAAGGTTTCCATAGAAAGCTTCAAGAATCTCTTTGTCCATAAATTCTTTGTCACCATAAACACTTTCCAAATGTTCAATTAATGTTTTAAAATTATTATAACAATTCTAAACCAATGACAAATATGGGTAGGATTCTTTATATTTGTCATAAATTATTGTATGAAAATATGTTACACTAAAATTTGTCACCATAACTATTTGCAGTTAGTATGGCTCCATCAATAGTCATACTATCCTCCTTGGCAAGCCTCATACCTCTGCTCTCCATGTCAAACTTCAAGAAAGAGAGAAATTCATTTAAAAACATGTTTATCTCTGGGTACGTAGGTTCTCTCTACCTTACCTGCATGTACGCACTCCAAGTTCATAATACCTGCGTACTGGTACGCTCTGTATGTCAAGGGATGGGTGCGTACTCCTGTAAAGGTCAAAAGGCGTGAGTTTCATCTTAAAAAAGTTACTTGTGGTCATTTCTAGAGCATTCTAGAAGCTTGTTTGGCATGTATTGAGTGCCTCCAAATGGTTCATGTATCCTTATGAAAGAGGAACTTATCCCATCAAGAGAGGAGCTACCCCATCCAAAAGAGGGGCTTATCCCATTGATGTTGGACCTGATTAACTTCCTCTAGAACATTATAAATACAGGCATTGATCCAGAGGAAGGGGAGGTTGAAAGCTGAACATTCCAAAGGGTAGATGCTGCTGGAATTAGGACTTCCTTCTAGAAGCTTGTGAGGAGAGATTCCCATTCTTTCTTGTTTCATTTGGAAGTGGGTGAGCTTATCAAAGTAAAGGAAAACTCTTGCTGGACCCTGGGAGGAACTTGCATAACACCAAGGCTCAGGTTGTAATGGTTTCTTTTGTTTCCTATTAATACAAATAAGTCCATTCTTCTGAACAATTTGTTATTAATGAGTTGTTTCATATACTCCTTGGTCTATATGTTGAATATGTTTTATTTTATGAGATATTGAGGTGTTATGTAATCGTTTAATTGTTAGTGAATGCAGGTTTCGAAGTGAAGGAGGAGCTCATCTGGATCGACGAGGCTAGACTACTACAACAACGTTGGACTACAGGTAGGATCTAAAACATTTGATTTCTTGTATGGTAAATGCATGTTTACAGAAGGATTTCTCTTAATTGTCTTGTTTGTCACTAGAAAGTCTTAGGCTTCTCGGGAGGTTGGTTTTGTCCGCAAGATTAACTCTTTCTGCATGACAAATTGGCGACTCCACTGGGGAATCCATTGATGTGAATGATTTTCCCTTTGTGTGACACTTTGATCTGAAAAGAGTCATTCCTTTTTTGGTTTTTGGCTGTTTCACTGTGTACTTGGGTGGGCTAGCTTAGAGTTAAGTTACATTTTAGTTTTTCTTGATTTTTCAATAGTATGCACCCTCTGAGTTGAGCACAGTGAATAGCTGTACGCACTGCAGCTTTGTACACAGAGCGTGCACACACCTGTGAAAAAAGGCTGCCTGCGTACCCTGTCAAAAATTGAGAAATTTCCAATTTTTCCATTTTTTCCCTTAGATTTTGTCTTTCGTTAGTTTTTACTGCCCAGATCCACTAGTTATCTGTCAGAGATCTTCACCTGAACTTGTTTCGTTAGCGTCAAGAGCTTTAGTGAAATTCATAGAAGTTCTTGCCCTAGGGTTTGATTTTTGCATTGGTCCTATAGTGACTTTGACTTTAGAATTTGTGAACCTTGGATCTCTCTGGTATTGTCAGTCTTCTTAAGAGTCGGACCTGTCGTAAAGTCTACCTGTGTGAGCAACCTACCTTTGTGTTGTCTCTTTGTGGAATTTCGAACAAGCTTGTTGATTGAAGTTGTGAATTTCATTCTTAAGAAAAGAACAAAAGAGTTTGATTTTTGTTTTTGACTGGTTTATGATTCTGCATGAACTAGTCCTTGGTTTGATTGTTGCCGAGTAAAGCAACCTGGAATCATCTTAGTAGGCTTTTGCCTCTTTAGATTTGCTTTTAGGTAAATTTCCTTTTGATTTGCATTTGAGTGAGTTTTTCATAGATTTTTATAAATTTTGAAAGTGCTTTGTTAAAATAGTTTTATATGCTTTGTTAAATAGGAAAAATACAAAAACATCTCCTTTGCCAAGTTTTTTTTAAGTAGCATTTGATGTTTTTGAAAGAAAAGGGAATTTTCGTGCAAGTAATGAGTGGTCATGTGTTGTATGCTTGGAAAAGATAAAGAGATTGTTTCTTTGATTGTCTGTTAAGAAAGTTCCTTTTATCAAAGTTTGCATTCTCCAACTCTCTTAGCTAGGGAATTCATTGAAAAAGAAAAGTAGTGTAAATCATCCTAGGTGCATCTTTTTAGTGGATTTGAATCGAGTCTACACACCATCAGTTTCATCTCCACTACCTTTTGTCTTAAAGAAAAGCCATAAAATTAACGCTTA
The DNA here is from genome assembly GCA_000404065.3 of Pinus taeda. Lineage (NCBI taxonomy): Eukaryota > Viridiplantae > Streptophyta > Pinopsida > Pinales > Pinaceae > Pinus > Pinus taeda. Next base: position 2,664 of record APFE030890242.1, on the reverse strand, counting down.
AAGTAAAATCAACTTAGAAATTTTTCTTTTACTAGGGCTCTGAAGCACCAATATAGATCATGCTAGTGTCTTGGAGTAGGAGAGTAATTAACTCTCCAAGACTACAAAACCAAACAAGTAGCTTATCTTGTGATAGGATAAATCCAGCTGTTGCATTTATACTCTGGGAACGCTCCTCTTAAAGGAGAAGCACGAGCTCGTGTCCGAACCAGTGAGGGGATCAATCCTCCCTCGTTGGGAACGACGCCAAACATGCACGTATTACAAACGGTAAACCTCAGATTATTGTTGAGGAGCCAGGGGATCACTTATCGGTAAACCTTGGATTGACCATTGTCAAGGAGCCGGTAAGGGGATTGAGCTTGTTACTCTGCCCTTGCGTGCTGTCGGAGTGTAGACTGTTCCCCCAGATATATTTGTTGCTGTTAGTAACCTTAGTGGCCATAATCCTAGGATTCTACCCAAGGTGACGGTGGTGGGAAGATCCCACTGTACCTGGAGCAGACGTCGGCTAGACTCACTTGGATTTTCTGGGGGTTTCACTTCACTCGAGACGGTTAAAGTGGAGGAACTTGGTCCAGTCTATTCATTAAGCAGGTTGCCGGGGTAACTGTTCCACCCACTCTTTCTGTACTGAATCCTACGA
>APFE030890240.1:4473-68975 GCA_000404065.3 Pinus taeda | reverse complement strand
GCTACAAAGCCTAATGGGTTACTGAAAAATAAGTTGGAATATGGGATCATGATACTTAAATTGAAAAAATATGCTTTCCTTTTAGAAACATTACAGTTATACAATACTTTTTGAAAACATTAGAATTTGCTATTGGGCCTTTCTATCAAGACAAATTTTCATTAATAGAATGTACTTTCCTACTCGAAACGTTGTAGATATCCAAGAAAAACTTGAAAAGCATAAGATAACTTAGCATAATGTACTTTCTTTCCTTCCTTAACATTATTAAAGAGTTGAGGTTCCCCAAGTCATCAGGTAACTTTCAAAGGAAATGACAGTTAGTAATAGTCCAATTCACAACTGAAGATGTGTCACAAATATGAGGGGGCATCTCCTCCAAATCACAAAAGTGATCCAGGTTAAAATCTAGCATTATTGGAAGCTTAATGCTCGACTGGGCGTTATTGAACCCAGAGATTTTTCCAATCAACACTAAAAGCTTAAAGATAGCTTCTCTAAGTGCTACATGACTTTACTATGCTCTTGAAGTTGGGGCACATGCAGGCTCTCCAAGTGAATAGTCTTAAACTAAGTGAAGATAAGGCCGATAGATCATTCAGTGTGGATCTCTTTAACCCATAATTGAATACTATGTCTCTCTTGAACCCATAATTGAATACTATTAGGACTTTCAAATTTTTCATGGAACTCAAAAATGTTGGAAGAAAGTATTTTCTTCCAAAAAAGAGTAAAACTAAAGCCTCTGCTTGAGGACAATTGATGTCACACCACTAACACTTCTCCATGGAATCTGTATAGGTAAACTACAAATGTAGAATTCCATTAGAATATTGTGTTTATTGAATACACAAATGAAATCATTGCATTTCTTTAAAATATTTTTTGAAATCAAAATTACGGAAATTACATATTGATAACATAGTGGGTGTAGGATAAAATTCACCCCTGTCATTCACATAAAGCATGAGAAAAAACCTAATACTATATATAAAACCAAGAAAAATTCAAATTCATCACTTCTAGGGACCTCTTAACCACCCTGCGAATACATAGGTATGTTCCTGTTTGCAGTTAGAAAAATTACCCAAATTACAATCTGTTTACTCCAACATATGTTGGAAAGTTATAGAAGGATGACTAGTGCAATCAATCCATTCCTTTTAGCCCTAAATTTATTTCAGTTTGAAACATAAGTATAAAAATATACTTGTCCAATGTCTATGCTTTAACCATTCACCTTAATATGCTTTTACAATATAATTTCCTAAGTCTATTTAATATCTTCATTATCATAAAAACCAACCTATATGTCCCTCTGAGCACTTGGTAGACCCAAAATTAATATGGATCTAAGATGATAGAATTTCCCCTTTAAATAGTCTATGCTCACATGAATACCATGGTATTACCATGGGTCAATACCATGGAGCTTAAAAATTACTATTACTAATTTATAAAAATTAATAAAATTAATAGTTGATTTTTATTTTATTTTTTATTTTAACCAAGCTAAAATGTTTAACCTACATTAAATTACAACATCCATTTTTACTCTGATCAAATATTTTTTCACTCTATGCTAGTTTTCATATCACGATATTTGATACCTCTCGAGGGTTAGTAGATCCAGAATAAAGATGGATCTATGTTAGTTTAATTCCCCCATTTAAATAGGCCACATTCGAGGTGAATACCATGGGTCAATACCATGTGCCATTTTTATTTTTATTAATTATAATATTAGGGTTAATAATGGTTTTTTTTGCATGGTATTAATAACAATCTAGTCCATGGTATTTGTCCCATAGTATTTTTCCCATAGGTTTCACCTAAATATAACCCATTTTTTGAGTGTTCATAAATATAAGGTGACTTATGGAGTAAATATAAAAAATGTTTTATTTGTTTACATACCTCTCGTTTATTTATATTTTTATTAATTTACCATACCTCTTTTACAAATATCGTATTTGGCCCATAGGATTCACTTAAATAAAACCTTTTTCTTGAGTCTTCATAAATAGAACGAGGGTTATGGACTAAATATAAAAAGAGGTTTTATTTATTTACCATACTTCTCATTTATTTATATTTTTATTAATCTACGATACCTCTTTTATAAATATGGTATTTGGGCCATAGGATTCACTTAGATAAAAACCTATTCTTGAAAATGGGCGAATGGATTCACTTAAATAAAACCTATTCTTGAAAATGGGCGAATGGAAGGTTGTAACTCCTAATTTCAAGGGCTAAATTTACCTTTTTTACCCTCTCCCTTAAAATAAGGTCGGCTATTTGAGGTGATTTGTAAAAATGTACTATGATACAAAATATTCGCCCACTAAAAATTTAAAACCCCTTAATTTCGCCAAAGGGCGAACATTCGCCCCTAAAATTATCCTTGTCTAGGTTGTACCACGAACAATGTTGCTGAGTATAGTGCTGTGATTGAGTTACTAGCCGAGGTGATTAATCTCGGTATTCGAACATTGGTTGTGAACTTGGACTCTCAGCCTGTCGTCCACCAGCTCAATGTGCGATATTCCATCAGAGACCATCGGATTTTAAGGTTATATCTACGTGTTAAGTTGTTAGAAAGGGATTTTGATTTCATTACATATCAACATATTCCAAGACGATTTAATACGTTAACCGATTCATTAGCTAATTATGTATTAGACAGACATTTGCATAACATGTAATTTAAAATAGCATAAGAAGAATAAAAGACAATAAACCATAAGCATATGTATATATATATATATATATATATGTCCAAATGTTTGCAGAGCGTGCATCATCAAAAAATAATACATGTTTGTCTTGATGCATCTGGAGACAACATGTCTCTCAAAAAATATGCGTGGAAATAAAGCCTAGATATGTAATCCCTATGGTGCTCATGGTAGCATGTCACTGCCTGCACTAGGTGTCTCAAGAGTCAGTGGATGCGACTCGGCACCCCCACCGTGTGCCTCTGGTATGCTAACGGGACATCTGCTAGCCGAGCATAATCCGGAATCCCCCGAGCGATACCCTCAAGGTTATGGATGAGTTCTCCCCCCTCAACACCCTCCTCCTGAGGATCTGCTGCAGGCTGGTTTCTCCTCGAGATAGGAGACATGCCGGCTGGTCGCTCTGGGCCAACGTCTGCATATGCATATAATTGTTATTAGAAAAAGCATGTATTAACAAAAAAAATCATAAAACATAAAATCAAAAAGAGGTCATACCTATCTCCTCATCCCAATCCTCTCCCTCTAGCAGTGGGAGATCAGGGTCGCCAATGAAGTTAGTCCCTGCATATGGCCAATCCTCGACCATGATCAGTTGGCAGCGAAGCCACCCAAAAAACTCTGGCCTCCATGACATTTCTTTGCCTGCCCCTCCTCTAGGCATCAGTGCCGCCCAACGAGCCATTCTCAGCTCTCAAGGCACCAGATCAGGTACGAAGGCCCCTTGGCCCTGAAATATTGGTAACCGTTCCAAAATGAATGTCACCAAGATGGAACCATACCCAAACTGCTGCAGTTTGCCACGCTTACCTTTTGTAAGTTGCCTCTTCATGTTGGTCGTCACCGCTGCCGCACAATTGAAGATAGTCAGATTCAGACACTCTGTAGCTAGTATAAGTTGGTTCTTTGTTGCTTCATGGGGTGCCTGTGCCCCCGCAGCTCGTGTGATGGTGAAAAACATTGCTTTGAGTGTTAGATCCTGAATAGTGGAGATATCCACTTTTGAATTGCCAGCTCCAAATTGTGCCCCTGGGCACACTCAAGCCATCACCTCCCCCATCTTGTCACCGGATGGCCTGCTACCTGTCAATAGAGGCACTGGCCCTCTGCGCGACAATCCTGTGATGAAATAGACATCAAATACATCCAGTTCCAACACTTGGTCTCGTATACGAAAGACTTGCTCGTGTTCGTCCCAAAGGTTGATTAAGTATCGTAAGAGCTCCGGTTGAGCTCGTAAGTAAGACGTGGGGAATTATATCTTTAGCCCACAATTCCTAAGGGCTTCCATGCAATCTTCATCTGCTATGGCCAATTTGTCTACTCTATCATGCTCCCTTTCCTTCCATTGGATCACCATTTTGATTGTTTCCTTGTAGCCACAAGGTCAAAAAACATCAATTAGATCTTTGGTAAATTGAGAAATGCAATGAAATTGCTTCAAAAATGTTTAAATTTGAAACAAGGGTGTGCTTGGTCGTAGGTGCGACTATTTTTAAAACAGTCGTCCCCATGGGCGCGGGCATTTGGAGAAAAAAGGCCCATTGGCACGGGTCCGTGCCCGATACCTGCGCCAATGGGCGCAACCCTAATTTTTTGAAATCCCTCCATAGGGGACGATAAAGCAAGTTAAAACAACTAAAAAATGGACTAAAATGGAGTGGGAGAGGATGCCTCTTACCTGGAACTAGCGGCGCTCCAAATGGTCGCACGGATTCGTCGCAATCGTCACCCAAATATCGCACACCAAAAGCACTACTGTCACTCTCCAATGAGGTAAAAGTAAAAAGTAATTTTTGTTTTTACCATTTTCACATGTTTATAGCTTTTTTAACCCTAAATAGGTTTTAAAAGTCATTTTTATGAATATTTTAATATATATTTTTGTCAAAAATGGATTTTACACTTGTTTTGGTGCAGCGACAGGTTTTTGTGCGACTTAGGTGATGAAACAAGTTGTATTTTATACTTTTTCGAACTCGGTAAATACACAAAAAGTCATTTTGGAGTCATCTTTCTGCTCTTTTCTGACTCTCTAAACATGAAAAGAATGCCGAGTTATTCCTCTCAACTCATTAAATGTAAATGAGAGGCGGTAGTCTTTAAACTCTTTTCCGACTGTGTAAAGACGAAAAGATTGTCGGGCCCTTGTCGTTTCAGGTTCGTTAACAGTTACAAAACGACGTGGTTTCAATCGCTTTTTTACTTTTTCAGGTCGAAATCACTAATCATGAAAATTACTCCTCGGACGTAATGATCGGGCGGTTCTTTCGAGCATTGTTTTATACTTTTTTGGGCTCGAGAGACACAACTTTACGAAAAATGACACCCCTGGAGTTTACTTTTCCACTGTCTTTTCAAACTCTCTAAACATGAAAAGTTGTCGAGTTCTTCCTTTGTCAGACTCGTTAAAACTTAATGACATCGGATTCTGTTGAAACGACGCCTTACAAGCATATTCTATCCCCGTCACGCTTTTCATAAAAAATAACCGGGGTACTCGCCAGTAATGGTGGGGAAAGTGGAACCAGAATTATTGTCGTTTCGGCAGTATGTCGCTCTTGAGCATGGCACTTGTCTGCATTTGTGTCTTGGGGGGACATCTCATCTCATTTTTTCTTGCCTCCGTGGGTTTGGGTGATCTTGTTTGACCTCTCATCTGCTCGTTGCCTTGTCACCATGACCTCTGATCATTTGATGTCAAATACTGCCAAGTCCACAGTCGTGTCGCCAATATGTTCAAGAGAAGTTGACCTCTGCAGAATAATTAACCTCCCTCTGATAACTCACATAATCTTGATCCACAAAATATTATTCTTCCTTTGTCTCATGTCGATGACGTGGGAAACACTATGGTCCACCTTCAATCAAGGTCGCTTCCTGTCGACTTCAGCTCATTATCCAGGAAGTTGACCCAGAGACTCCCTTCAGGTGCCTTGGAGCCTGCATGCCTCAATGGCAGGTTCTTCGTATTCGACGTGAGGTTTTCATCATTGGCCTCCGATCGAATGATTCTACGGGTGTTTGACGCCGGCTCACTGATTCGCTCACCATAGACTATACCTATAGTACCTTGAGGGCCATCGTCATTATTGGTGGTACCTCTCGCATCTGTTAATAATTATCATCATTGGCTAGTAATCATAAAATATTCCTGCATGTTCGACTTTGACTCCCATATTCGCATGCTTGAACTTGTACTTTTTTCCGGTCAAGATGGAGCGCAAGACCCTGGATTTTGTCTATTGGGATCCAGGTTGCAATTTTGTGGATTATTATGGTTATTGCATGACTCATTCACTGGATGGCTGCAACCATGCCTGAGTCTATTTATCGATCCTCACTGGATGGCTGCGTCCATACCTTGGATCTAGATTTTTATGTACTCTGCTATGGATGGCTGCGCCCATACCACATCTATCATGTACTTGAGATATCAATTGTACTTCTCCATGCAGGTTTTCCGGCGTTAGTGTTTTCAGTTTGCCATGTTCTTGTAAAGCATTTCACCCCTCTCTCTCTCTCAGGCCTCATGCTTTAGGGGGCATCTGTTACACAACAATTTGTCACCGTCCCTATTACCCCTTCTCCAGCACCTTGGAGGACTCATTCCGAGACCCGTGAGAAGTGACATGACCTGGAAACACTTGCATTATATTCCCCTGAGTATGAACTTCATTTGCCCTGAAGACATCTTCTGCAAAAAACCCATAAAAATAGCCCTTTTTCCATTGGCGCGGTTTCACTGTGCATCACTCGCACCAATGGGGGAAATCCTCCAAAGAGGGTGCGCCAGCTGGCGCTCTGTCTCAAATTTGCACTCGTGCGGGCCAAAATGGGTAGTTTTTAACAAACCAACATCCGAAGATTCTTCCTAACCCACTCTTGAACTAAATCTATCTTGAGTTGGTTTGGTTTGGCTTCGAATCTCCATAGAGGGGAAGTGGTTTTCCACCTCTCATGGAAGCTTCTTAGTGATAAAGCTAATCCCATGAATATTGTGGATGATCCTAATTCATTCTCCTCTATATATAAAAGCTTATCCTTTTGCCTTTGACAAGTTAGTTCCAGAGTTCCAAAGATTGAGAATTGTCAAGTTCATGCTGCAAGAAGCCTTCTTCATTCCCATAAGGCTAAATCTAAGGTAAGGAGATTCTTGTCAAAATAACCAAGGAGAGAGAGGCTTGTTCCCATTCCCAATAAACTTTGCAAGACATGTGTTGCTGATCACCCAGCCAAAGGAGGATTTGACGTCAGAACTATGGTTGTATTCTTCTTTGTTTATCAATAATAGACGACTATCATTATGGTTCCACTCTTATTGTTCTTTGTAATGATGATGAGTTATATCCTTTCTGACTGATATATAGTTGCATCTATTGGATTTTATGCTTGTGTTTGTGTCATTCTTTGCATGTGCAGGTGTTCATTCACGGAGATCGTGGGGATCGTGACCAGCCAGAGCAAAGGAACGGGAGCGTCGACTCTTCTACAAGTACTAGCGTTGGAATCTAGGTAGGCCCTCATCGTTGGTCTTTAATTTGCAATTAGGAACTTGCGTGGTAACATTATTTGATTGTTGCTAGACCCAATTTGGGCTAGTAGGGATCGCCTCTGTCCGCAGAGGGGATTTACGTCCACAACATGATGTGTTAGGTCTGATGAACCCTTTCTCGAGAAACTCCTGCACCTATCTCTTGATTTCAGCATTCTCTAAAGCAGATAACCTGTACATCCCAATGTTAGGCAATGGAACATCTTGCTGCAAAATAATATCATGTACTAGTCCCTTTGTGGGTGGCAGACCTTTAGGTTCTTGAAACAAGACATCATACTCTGAAACAATCTTTTCTATATCGGCTTGCTGATCAGCATTACAACCCTGAAATACATTGGTTTTATCAGGTGTCTTTTCCTTTACAACCATTAGTAGAAACTGTTTGCATGAATTTATCATTCTTTTCATCTGTCCTTAGTTTATGACAGTATAATTATTCTTGATCTTATGAGCTCTTACAAAGTATTCGAGGTTAAATTTAACAAGTAGATACTTGTTCTTAACTCTATAGAAAATAACCTTTCTATCATACAAGTAAGGACTTCCTAAAACAATTCCACATATATCCAAAGGAATTACATCTAACTCAACCTCATATACAAATGCTGACCCAAAACAAAACTTGAGTTTGCACTATCTAGTCACTTGTAGTTGTGCTTTATCATTCAACCATCCTAATGGGTATGGTTTCTTATGAGGTGTAGTTGTTAATCCCAATTTCTTTACAATTGCTTCAGAAATTAGATTCACTTGTGAGCCACTATCAAACAAAGTATCAATCTTTTGATTTTTGGAAACCACTCGAATATGGAAAAGCTCATGTCTTTTTCTCTCATGTTCTTCATCAATAACAGATTGAGCAAAATTAATAGTAGATGCATTAGAATTCATACCTTTTATACCTGTGGCTGCAATGATTGTTTCATCTCCCGAGTCTGACCCCAAATCTTTTTGAATAGCTACAGCAGCCTTCTTCTTCTTGCCCTCTGACTTCTTAGGTCTCAGCTCTAGATGCAGAATTCAACAGTGCTCATCATCATGCCCCTCCTTTTTAGAGTGAGTGCATGCAGCTTTTCCTTTTTGTGCAGTGTTAGTCTTCCTTGCTTTCCACTTCTGCTTTCTTTTCTCCTTGCTCTTGCTTACAGTGGTTGGGATGGTCCCCCAACTTCTAGATTTCCATTCTTTCCTCTAGCTTCTAGATGAGTAGCTTGTATAGATACCTCATCTATACTAGTGGGATTAAACATGAGGATGTTATGCCTCATGTAGCTGTGTAGACCACCGATGTACTTAAAAAGAGTTTCTGGTGAGTCTAATGAGATACCCAACATCAATTCTCTCTTCCTGAACTCTTGAGTATACCCTTGCACACTTTGCCCCTTCAACTGCTGAAGAGTTTGCCAACTCATCATGGCTTGTTGCATGTAGGCCAATGGATAGAACTTCTTTTTGATTGTAGCGACAAATTCACTCCAGACAGAGATGGTCTTACCATGCTTCTTTCTATCGGCTTGGGTTCTTCCTTCCCACCAAACCAAGGCAGTGCCTCCTAGGCGTAGGCTTGCCAGCTAAATCTTACTCTTGTCTGAGTCTATGTTCTGTACTCTGCAATACACATCAATTTGTCTAATCCAATTTTCCAACTTTTTAGCATTTAGCTCTCCATCATATATAGGCAAATCAAATTTAACGACTAGTTTAATCAAGGATGCTTTCTTATTATGCATAGGGCTATTAGGAGGTGTAGGAAAGCTTTCTTCTTTCCCTTTCCCTTTTGAGTGGTCATGGGAATGAGATTCATCTTCTTCTTTATCTCATTTAGAGCCTGATGAATCCTCATCCTTATGCTTTCTAAAGTCCCTATACATTTCTTCTACCATATACTTTATAGCTAGGAAAATTTCTATAAATTGAGGGTCTGGCCCTATAGAACCTTCCTCTGACATTGTCTTCCGAGAATAGACTCTCCCAATTTCAGGATTAGTTTCCACCAACTCTCCTTCTCCTAATTTGAGCTTTGATGTAGTGAGCATTCACAGCTAAGCTTGTCTAACCTTACATCCTAGTGCTCTGATACCACTTGATTTGATAATCACCCTATGAGTTCCATTAGTGGTAAATCTATTAAACAAAAGGTATTACAGACTCATGTGTTGGTGTGTGATCTGTGTTATTTAAGCAATGGATCGATCAGATTTCCAATACACAGAAAATAAGTGGAAAGGCAGCAGAGAAATAGAGTAAGCACACAAAGACACAAACAACTTTTAATAAGGAGTTCACCCTATTCTCCAAGGCTACGTCTCCAGTCCAACTTCAGTGGTGGCCTTGTCTTATTGTGTCTTACAGCAGAGAAATTACAATACAAGGACTCAATGTGAGTTCTCCTGAAGCAGGTTTTTGCTTGGCAGGGTGGTTCTTGGATTTCCCAAGCCACTCGGAGTTCACAAACTCTTTTCTTCCTACCAGCTCAGTGACCCTTGGTCTACAGTGGAAAGAGCCAAATGTGATTCTCAGTCTGGACAGATTCCTCTAGGGGAAGGCTTGAATCTTCAAGCTCTCTAGTGCTCGACGGTACTTGTGGTCAACTCGGCCCTCTGTCTCCTCTGCTTGGCTTTACTGTTCTATGTGTTCAGTCCCCCTCTTAGGGTTCACCATTCACTGTCTCTCTTGGTCGTTTGGACTCCTCTCAAATCAGGTTCCCAATCAACTCTCTTCCTGTTTCGACTGTCTCCGTTCATGGCTTTAGCCATTCGATCTCTATGCATGTTCGGTTCCTCTTCCTCTTACGTCGATTCACCTACTGTAGCGGCGCTTGGAGTTCTGTGTTCGTCGTCAACATGAACACTCAGGGAGTGGCCACATGTCCTCATCGGAACATCGCCAGCCTACTCATCGATTCATTTCTTTGGTTATGTCGTGGGTACGTTCTTTCTCCACAGTGGCGATTAAATGAATTCCAAATCCCTTTAGAGCGCGGCTTAATTCCTTGTCGATTCCGCTTCTTTCTATCGGGTGCAAAATCAGTCGTCTGATCTGGGCTCTTCAAGATCCGATATCATACGCACGTCGAGCGCAGTTGACTTGCTCGACCGATAACACGCGATCAATGGTGGTTTTCTCTCCCCTCCACCGCCACGTGTCGATCAATGTATGGGATCGCTCCGCTCCTATCCAAAAACTCTTACCGCTCAAGGGTGCCCCGATCAAAACCATCGGTTTCCAGGGCACGGGTCTCGCCTTTGTACTTTAGAACTTTTCTTTCTCCACTCGTGGTCCTCTAGCTCCCAGCGTGACCAAGGGCTTAAGGCTCCTCCATTTTGGCCCTATTTTCCTCGTGATGCACGATTAATCACCTCCTTTTCCCGATCTGGGGCTCCCAGGGGCTACTTTGACCTCCTGCGCAGTCTCCATGGGCCTCGGTCAACGCACTTTGACCTAGGTCCTTGTCGTTCCACGTCGGCTGCCGTGGCCACTGGTTCAGGGAGTCTTTTGATGTTGTTTTGGATTTCATTAGAGATTTGTTTCGTCCCGATATAGTCAAGGTTCTTTGACAGTCGTCCATGGATCCGATTCGAATCATCCTTTGAGGTGCCTAGGCAGACCTACTAGTTGAAAACCTCCTTGAGGCGGCTAGTAGGCCTAGAAGAAAAAAAAAAGGAAAAAATAAAAAATCCTTGCTCCATGTATCTCTTTGATGAATGTAGGTGCTCTCCAACATCTACAAGGAATAAAAACAAGTTGGCACTAAAGAAAAGAAAAAATAGGTCAAACCTAGTCAAAAGAAGTCAAAGTTTGACTTTCTCCTCCTTTGCTCAAATGTTCCAACAAGGCCAAGGCCATGCCAATCCATCACCCTCATCTATTTCCATCATCCACCCATCATTCTCAAGCTTCTACCATTCAGTTTTCTTGTTGTCCCAAAAAACTACAAGATACTATGTTTTACTACAGGATACAAATATACATAGAGCAGAATTTTTTTTTTGCCATAAATTGAAAACCATGCATCCATTTTCCAAACTGTTTCATGGGGAGATGCATATGGATGATGGTGACATGCTTAAAGAAATTTCAGCCTATTCCAGTGCACAGTTTTCGAGAAATCAGCCTCCATCACCTACATCCATTTTTGAATTTTCTCGATATCCATGCATCCATTTAAAAAATTGTTTCATAGGGAAATTCATGTTTATGATGGTCACATACCGAAGCAATTTCAACAAATTCCAATGCACGATTTCCAATAAATCGACCTCCATCACCTTCATCCATTCTTATATTTTCTCAAGATCCGTGCATCCATGGACCAGTTTTGTTTTATGGGGAGGTCCATAATGATGATGGAAATATGCTCAAAAAGTTTCAATACAATCCATTCTACCATTTGGGAGATATGGACAAAACAAGTTGTTGTCCTGAAAAACTTACAGGATTCCCTGAGATCCTACAAGATACCAAACATCACCTACAAGATTGTTAGTGAGCAATTTTAAAAGGGAAAAATAGAGGTTGGCTTCATAAAACAGTGTTATGGAGGTAGGCTCTACATTTCCCCACTTTTTTCCAAGTGAAAGGAACATAAAAAACCCTTCTAATTTGTTGAAAGCGATTGCAACATAAGGGAATTGTATACACCGAAATTTTAAATTTGGTATCAAACCTATACAAACCTCCATCCATCAAAGGAAAATGACAGGGGGGAACCCATCAACACAGTGAGGATTTGTCAACACCCTCCTATACTAAGAGTTATTCACAAGGCACAATTGGATAGGTTTCTTTGAAAATTTGAGGGGATATGATAACGAAGTAGCCATAGATTTGTATTTAGCTTCAGCATGAAGATCCAGAGGTCAAAGAAGCTCCTCTAGATCTTAGCAGCAGCATCAGGATCATCAGCATCACCATCCAACACCAGCACATCAAGATCAACTCAACAGCATCATCCAGGTCTCTCCAACAACCATCAGGTAGGTACAGGTATGAAATATTCTTGACCTCTTCCCTTGAGCATATTATAGTTAGAAATTTGTTTTCAATGCATGAGAGATGAGGTTTTATAAGCTAAGGATGGGTCAACAGTCTCAGCTACCTTCAACTAGTTAATTTCAACTCACTCCTTCACTCATGCAAGGTTGAAAAGTCAAATTATGAAGGGTGATGATTTCAAGGAATGAGGATATCAGTTAAAAGAATAAATTTTTGCAAAGGCCAAGTCACCACAGCACTCCAAGCCCTCCATCCAATTCATATTCACTATCTATTCGTCATTCATCCATCTCATTCCATTCTTGAAAAAGAAACAAATAGAGCATCCTCTCCATTTTCAATTCAAGAGGACTCCAATCTCTTTTTAGCTTTTGTCCAAGGCCTAAAATGAGAAAAAGGCATGGGAGTCAAGTTGAGGGCCTTCCCTAACCTCAAACTATCATTTATTCTCAAAACTGATTTCATGTAGTTTTAACAAGGTTTCCTGTAGGTTTCCTATAGTTTTGACAGGAGTTACTACAGGATGTCCTAGTTCTCATCTAAATGCATTTTGAAGGTGTTAAAGGTGTCCAAATGGCAAAACAAGGTACAAGAAGGTTAATAAGGGTGTGGAAGACCTTGCCAAACTAAAAAATATTCAAGAACCCATCTTGAATAAGGAGAAGAAGTCAAGCTAATGGCCTCAAGAAACAGTGATTTTTCTTTGCAAAAATATATTTTTGGGCTTGTCCTTGCAGAACTTGTAGCCAATATTATTAATGCACAAGAGAGAGGTCACCAGGGCCATACATGAGGCACAATGAGATCACTAAGTTGCTCAAAGGATGAGAAACACCAAGTTGGATCGAAATTAAGAGCACAATATGATTGTGTCTCTCGGATTCAATATTATTGAATGTTTTAGCAAAATCTATTAATAAAATATTTGGGGAAAACGTTATGGGCTTTATATTAGTCTATGTCCTTGGTGAAAAAATTGTTCCTTTGGAAAATCTATACAACCTTAGGATGAAGGATGTAGACTTGGTGAAAAAGCATTTTAAATCCTTCAATACTATGGTGAGTCAGTTATTATCTATTAATATCTAACTTTTTGATGAATATACGTGTTTTAGTTTGTTGTGTTGTCTACCAAAATTGTGGGATAATCTAGTTGTTTCTAGAAGTAGTAATGCAACTACTTTAAATTTTGATGAGATAGTCCCATCCTAGTTACCATAGGAGATGAGATGGAAAAAATTGGAAATCTAGATGTAGATGCCTTTTTTGTAAAAAGATGTTCCAATAATTGAAATAAAAATAAGTTCTTAAGTGGGAGATCTAAATTTGAGGAAGATCTAAATCTTCAAGAAACTTGTTGGTAAAGGTATGTTGGAAATGTGGAAAAGAAGGGCTACAAGAAATATTGTAGATCCAAAATTCATAAGAAAAGGATTGGATCTTATGATGATCCTTCAACAAAAGAAAAAACCTCCTCAAACGAAACAATGGAGGTGTATTTGGATTATTTATATACACATGTAGATCATGAGGCATGTTTGATCGAATCAGACACATATTTTCATATTACTCCTCACAAGGAGTGGTTCTATGAATATGAAAGATATTATGGTGGTGATATTTTCCTATGAAATAACTCCATAGCATGAATCATAAGACGAGGTAAATTCAAGTTGAAGCTCATGGGTGAAAGGATTAGAGCACTTGATGTTTTACACATCCCAAGACTAGCTAGAAGTTTGATTTATATAAGCAAGATGAGTGTTGCACGTGTAAAAACAATATTTGAAAAGGATACCTATAATATGGTTCAAGGAGAAATGTTATTGTTGAAGGGAGTTGTAACAACCCTTACATTGACCCTTGTTTTTGTAAAGATAAATGATGATTGTATAATGCCAACACAAAGGATCATGGATGGATGAGACATCATGTAATTATAAAATAAAATAAATTTTAATTGGTTCACCTGAGGAGTGGAATTAACAGATCCATAGCCATAGGGAGGGTTGTGAGTGGGCGGGATGGTGTGACAGATTACTGCAACACCAAATAGTTAGAAATGGAATGATGGGGCATATGAGATGCACATGCCTTCATATTCATCCCACGACGTGAAAGGAATATGGGGGTGGGGGGATTGGAAAGAGAAGGATAGGATGTTGGGTGAAGAGGAGTGGGTGAAATCACATGAAAGTACTAATGGGGTACGACTAAGAATTTTCTTAGAGTTTTTTGGGGTGTTATCCCGAGAACTGATGCATTAGGGCAATTGGACTATGGTGTCCAAGTTGGAAAGATCAACGGGAGGCTTAGTGGAGGAAATGGTAGAGTTATTGGTGAAAATGGTTGATAAGCCAACGAGTGCTTGTTGTGGAAGCTTATAAACCACTTATGTTCTTACTAAGTAGGTTGATTAACTTCTTAGGAGCTTGCTTTAAGACTGATAAACTACTAGGTAGGGTGGCATTCACTAGGGTACTTGTTTAAAGAGCTAATAAAACATTGGGTGCTTACTAAGGAAGTTGGTAAATCACCCAATGCTTGCCAAGTAAGCCTATAAACCACCAAAAAATTGTGCACTAGCTATTTTAGGTTGACTGATCAGTTAACTAGATGATCACTAAGTTTGACTGAAGTCTCACTGCTTAACTAACCTTTTGTTGGAAATAATACTTGTGGGGGGGGGGGGGGGAATCAGTATTAGCAATCACTAACTTTTTCATTTCCATACTTAGATTCATATACGCTACTTGATTAAGGGAACCCGTGTGTACACACAACTGTGTTTAATGCAACTAGTGTATATCTAGTAAACTTATGATTCAGTTAATCCATTATATGATGATCTTTAATCATTGTATCAAAACTTCATTAACCATATGAAAAATAAACAGGTGCAGTAAAAGAGAACAGATCATCACACATAAGAAGCACACATGAACACTATGATATAAGGTGGAAACGCAATGCGGGAGAAAAACCACCTGCTGTTGTTTTCTTTAATATAAGAAAAACCTGTTTACAATCTTGTACTGGTGCAGACTCATACCAACACGCAGACACCCACCTGTAGAAGGCTACTACCTTCACTCGTTCTCCAGCTTCTACTGGAAGGGAGATCCAACCCCCTAGCTCTTGTACTAGCCAATATATTTACTAGTACATAGGCACCGGCCCACAGAAGGCTACAACCCTCTCTTTTCTTCCAGGGACCACGTTTCATTAATTTTCAGATTGGATCCATAAATAACATCAAAGCACAAAATCAATCATCACTACAATACATCCATCAACCACATCTACATCATCAATCTCTTAATCACCCAACACTGAATCACTGAAACCTTGTCATCAAACACGGTCACCAGAACATAAAACAAAACCTAGAACTCTACAACAACCATCATGACCATCTGCAAATTCAGATATCATATTTCATTATGTATATGCTACTCTGATGAACTCAACCTTTGTGTATACACGCTTGTACCAAAGCGAACCCGTGTACAAATCTGCAAATTCTAACTTATAACTTTGCAGCTGTTCTAGACATCAATCATCCCCAGATCTTAACATTTACAGAATAAACATGCTCAATAACTCAGATCTAGTCTATCCATGATCAACCACAAAATGATAAAACATTCTAAGCCTTAAGATCCCGATCCATCGTTCATCATCATCCACATCCTTGGTTCAAATCAAGCAAAGCATCACAAACCCATTACCTGCATAACAGATCTCACACTTCATCAGATGTTCAATACTTGCACGCTTGCTCTATGGCCTAATGATCTTTTCCTCCTTATATAGGTTTAGGCCTCTCTCAATACCATGGTCCAAAACCACGTAGGACCAATACCTGGGGTCAATACCTTGGACCAAATACCATGGGAAAATACCAAAATACCATGGATCAAATACCATAGAACAAAACTTAGTTTTCAAACATGTATGAACCTTTCTTTCTGTGAAACTGTGTGTATATGTATACGCACCTTTTGTTCTGCTAACTCACTTGTATACGCACTTTCAAGGTTAACCTGCGTATACCTCTCTCTGATCATTAATTATTTTCTCTTCACCTGCTGCACTATGATTTGTCATCTGAGTGAGTTTCCATCAAGGACAACGCCTGTATCATACCTTTGAGTGAGTTTCCATCAAGGACAACACCTCTACCATACATATATCATAATGCCAACAATCTCCCCCTTTGGACTTATTGGCAACAACCACACCAAGTCACTCTCCCCCTTTGAAATCAAGGGCAAAGGGCAAACCAAGATATTTTCTTCCTTGATATACATTTTGCTATCCATACTCCCCCTGAGTACCTGCTGAAATCTCTGATTGAGCTCCCCCTTTGTACATGCCAAGATGTACCAATCCATCCATGCTCCCCTGAGCACATGCAAGGTCTGCAAAAGCATAACATGACTCTATACATACATTGCCAATGACCTTCCTAAAGACTCATACATACATCAATCTCCCAACCAAGTGGGGATACACCATTTTTTACTCATCCACCTAAGGAAGTGGGGATATACCAAAAGTTTATACATGACTCAAAAATAAGAAATATTACATCATCCATCCCATGCATAGTGGGGTTACAAATCAAAGACCAGCAATCTAATCAAGACCATGATAGTCATCAGTAACTATCATACACCATATATGATCTGCACCAATAGAATCAGCATCCAGCCCTGTAACCTGCAATACCATTATTTTGACCAACTAACAAGGTATCATTTAGCCACATAAGCATCATCATCAAAGACTTCTAACCATAATGCCAAAAATGCATTATTGGAAGTATATTCTCCCCCTGAACCTATGTCATGCCATCATCAAACAGTAACTGAACCATATCAGACTTTTGTATTGTTGCTTTTCTTCAGAACATCATATACGCGACTGTGCAACGTCTAAATCGTGTATATCTTCATGAAACTTGCGTATGATATTTAGAACACTGATGTTCCACACTTTCAGCTTCCTCTGAGTCTGTCATGTCTGTGTACTCTGTTATGCCACATCTTTCTAGTTGTACTTCCTTTTTCTTCCATATCTTCAACTGTGATTATGTTTTCTCCTTTTGGTATGGTGCCCAAAATCTTCTCCTGCATTCCTTTTTCTATGTGTCCAAGATTGTTACATGCATAACATCTTACATGTTTCATATTCCTCCTATAACAGTCAATGGCTTTGTGACCAAACATATTGCAAGCAAAACAATATCCCTTAAAGTACCTGGTACGTGATGATCTTTCTGTGTGACGGTCTTGAACCATTCTACTTCTACATCTGGCTGCAACATGTCCAAGGTTATGGCATACATAACATTCAACATTATTCATTGGAGGAAATAATCATCTATTACTTCCACAGTTAGGGGCAAAAGATTTTCTTTGAATAATTTCTTCCCTTGGTTGATGATGGGGTTGACCTCTCATCTCTTTGTTGAGCATTTATGGTTTTGCATTAGAGTTCCTTACCTCACCTTGTGAGCTAGACTCACCTTCAATTGATTCATAAAAACCAAGACTAGTTTTGATAGCAGGAGACCTTTGAATACTAAGAATATCATCCAAAATCTTAGTATTGTCTTGAAATCGTAACAATTTATCATTTTCTTCTAGTTTATCTTTCAAGATATTTACCTCAACCCGATGTTGTTCTTGCTTTTCCAGACATTGCTTCTTCAAAATTTCTTCAAACTTTCTTCCTTCTTCCACTTGTTGCCTTAGTTTGAGAACCTCATTTTCTTGTTCTTCATTATGCTCCTGCAGCATTTGACGTACTCTGAAGGCACATTCCAGCTGAGCTTTTAAGCTGATAACTTCTTCTTTGAGGGCACTCTCCCTTTTCCTTAATAGATCTTGTTGATCTATGATTTTATATCATGCTTCATTTGCTTGTTCATCTTCAATCTGAGGTGATTCAGAATCTGAATGCTTGCTTCCACCTAATGGCAAGTTGTCCCTATTCCTTTGAGTTGTCTTTTTCTTCTGGCACGCTTTCTTTCCCATTGTTCTACGGATCTCCTTCAAGCGATCAAGATTATACTAAAGGACCTACTCTGATACCAATTTTTGGAAATAACACTGAGGTGGGGGGGGGGGCGGTGAATCAGTATTAGCAAATCACTAACTTTTACATTTCCATACTTAGATTCATATACACTACTTCAGTTAAGGGAACCTGCGTGTACATGCAACTGTGTTTAATGCAACTAGCGTATATCCAGTAAACTTATGATTCAGTTAATCCATTATATGTTGATCTTTAATCAATGTATTGGAACTTCATTAACCATATGAATAGTAAACAAGTGAAGTAAAACATAACAGATCATCACACATAAGAAGCACACATGAACACCATGATATAAGCTAGAAACCCAATGTGGGACAAAAACCACCTGCTGATGTTTTCTTTAATATAAGAAAAACCTATTTACATTTCCATACTTAGATCCATATACGCTACTTCAGTTAAGGGAACCCACATGTACACACAACTGTGTTTAATGAACCTAGCGTATATCCAGTAAACTTATGATTCATTTAATTCATTATATGTTGATCTTTAATCAATGTATCAGAACTTCATTAACCATATGAATAGTAAATAGGTGCAGTAAAACAGAACAGATCATCATACATAAGAAGCACACATGAACACCATGATATAAGGTGGAAACCCAATGCGAGACAAAAACCACCTGCTGTTGTTTTCTTTTAATATAAGAAAAACCTGTTTACAATATTGTACTGGCATAGACTCATACCAGCACACAGACACCCACCTACAGAAGGCTACTACCTTCACTCGTTCTCCAGCTTCTACTGGAAGGGAGCTCCAACCCCCTAGCTCTTGTACTAGTCGATATATTTACTAGTACGTAGGCACCGGCCTATAGAAGGCTACAACCCTCTCTTTTCTTCCAGAGACCACGTTTCATTAATTTTCAAATTGTATCCATAAATAACATCAAAGAACAAGATCAATCATCACTGCAATACATCCATCAACCACATCTACATCATCAATCTCTTAATCACCCAACACTAAATCACTGAAACCCTGTCATCAAATACAGTCACCAGAACATAAAACAAAACCTAGAACTCTCCAACAACCATCAGGACCATCTGCAAATTCAGATATCATATTTCATTATGTATATGCTACTCTGATGAAATCAACCTGCATGTATATGCCCTTGTACCAAAGTGAACCCACGTACATATCTGCAAATTCTAACTTATAACTTTACAGCTATTCTAGACATCAATCATACCAGATCATAACATTTACAAAATAAACATGCATCAATAACTCAGATCTAGTCTATCCATGATCAACCACAAAATGATAAAAAAATTCTAAACCTTAAGATCCCGATCCATCATTCATCATCATCCACACGGGTGCATCCTTGGTTCAGATCAAGCAAAGCATCACAAACCCATTACTTGCATACTAGACCTCACACTTCATCAGATATTCAATACTTGCATGCTTGCTCTGTGGCCTAATGATCTTCTCTTCCTTGTATAGGTTTAGGCCTCTCTCAATACCATGGTCCAAAACCACGTAGGACCAATACCTGGGGTCAATACCTCGAATCAAATACCATGGGCCAATACCAAAATACCATGGACCAAATACCACGGGCCAAAACTTAGTTTTCCAACATGTATGTGCCTTTCCTTCTGTGAAACTGCGTGTGTATGTATACACGCCTTTTGTTCTGCTAACTTACGTGTATACGCATTTTCATCAAGGTTAACCTGCGTATACCTCTCTCTGATCATTAATTATTTGCTCTTGACCTGCTGCACTATGATCTGTCATCTGAGTGAGTTTCCATCAAAGAAAAAACCTGTATCATACCTGTATCATAATGCCAACACCTTCCACTAGTTCCTCCAAAAGTTGGAACTAGTTTAACTGAAAACAACATGAGTTCACTGATCTTGATTGCTACAAATTAGCAATCATACATGTTGAACTGAAATATAACTCTTTGAACTTGAATTTACTGAGTAAACTAGGTGACACGATCCATGTCACACAAGTTAACATCATCCAAGTTGTCTGTTGATGTGGAAATTCAATTTTTCTCAATTCAATCAAGGAAAAATCAAATTGAGAATTTCTTGCTGCATTTTTCAACACTCCTTCTTAGCAAGAAAAGGATTGTCAACCACCCCTATCATGCACCTGTGGAACTTGAACTTCCCTCTTGACAAGGCCTTTGCCAAAATGTCAACATCTTGTTCCTCTATTGGAATGTACTGCAACATCATTATCCGCCTCTACACGCAATACCGTAAATTGTGATACCATATATCTATATGATTGAATCAATCGTGAAAAACAAGATTCTCAAAGACATTGATGCAACTTTGATTATCACAATAGATTACAGTTGGATCCATCATCGAACCATAATATCCAACAAGTATCTTTCTCATGGAGATCACCTCACATGTTTCTTAACTTGTAGCCATGTATTATGCTTCTATCGAGCTTAGTGCCATTGATATTCGCTTCCTGCTGTACCAGGAAACCGTTGCAAACCAAACACTAAAAATTCCACCTGATTTACTCTTTTGGTCTGATATATTTCTCGCCCAATTTGCATCTATGAAACCACACAACTTCACTCCCTCTATCTGTCTATACCATAGTCCAAACTGGGTAGTTCCTTTGAGGTACCATAGACCATGCTTAGCTACCGTCCAAAATAATTTGGTTGGCATTACCATAGTTTGGCTCAACTGGTTAACTGCATAACACATATCTAGTCATGTGTTCACAAGGTACATCAATGAATCCACTAGTTGTCGATAAATGGTAGCATCCACTTCTTCACATGAAGTTGCATCCTCCTTCTTTCAGTTGGTCGTTAGAAGTGTCTCCATGGGTTTGCAACTATCCATGTGAAACCTTTGTAGTATATCATTTGCATAATTGCCTTCAAAGACAAACATTTCCCCATTGCCTTGCCATACTTCCAACCCAAGGAAGTAGTACATGAGACCCATGTCCTTCATTTAAAACTCTCTTGCAAGGTCTTTGCAAGATTTGATCGCTGCTCATCACCAAAAATCAAATCATCAACACGTAAGACAATAATGAATAATTTACCTTCTACCAAGATATGATAGAGGCTTGCATCCACCTCATTTTTGGTGAAGCCCAAACTGGTGAGAGTGATCGACCATGGTGTACCAAGCATGGGGTGCTTGCTTGACACTGTACAACACTCATTTGAGTCTACACGCATGAGACTCTTGATCAAAAGTCTCAAAGCCTTCTAGTTTCTCAATGTAAACCTCCTCCTCAATATCTTCATTCAGGAATGTTGTTTTTACATCCATCTGGTGGATCTTCCACTCCATCTCCATAGCCAAAGCAAGAATTGATCTAATGGATGAGTACCTTTCTACAGGAGTAAAGGTCTCCTCATAATCAATCCCTTCAACTTGAGAGTACACCCCTTGGCCACAAATATAGCCTTATACTTCTCTATGCTTCTGTAAGTTGCATGCTTTACCTTGAAGATCCATCTCAAACCCACAACTAATTTATTTGTTGGTCTTGGTACCACTTCCCAAACATTTTTCTTTACAATGGATCTGTATCCCTCCACAGTTGCATCAACCCATACAAGTTTCTCTACTGCTTCATCAAAAGAGGATGGCTCAGTCTTTATAAGCTCAGTTATTAGAGTCATGTATCCATTGTACTGATATGGTGACCTTCTCTTCTTGAATAAGCACCCACATTCTCCGTCACATCTTGCACAAGTATCTCAGGTTTTGTGGTCCTTTCTCTGCCTTCTCTGGATGGCTCTACTTCAATGGATATCTCCACTCTCGCTCCTAAATTTGTGTCTGCTCCAAAACTTCTTGAGGTTCCTCCTTTGGAGCTAAAGGCTCCTCTTCTGGTGGGATCTGAAGCTCCCTCTCAAGAGAGAATTGCATGGATTTCTCCTCATCAAATTTTACATCCTTTCACATAATTTTCATTCTGAGGGATGGAAGCTACACAAGGTAGTTGTGGGGAGTTTTTGTGTAACCTGCAAATACCCCCAATTATGTTGTCAGCTCTAGTTTCATCCTTGATTCTTTGGAGACATGGAAGTTTAGAGAGGATCCAAAAATATTGAAGTGCGACACATCCAACTTCCTCCCCAAGAAAGCCTCCTCTAGTGTAATCATGTCAAGAATCTGATGAGGACTCCAGTTTTTCAAATATATTATTGTGTTGCATGCCTCAACGCACAAATGCAGAGGTAGGCCTTGGTCATGCAACATTTCCCTCGCAGCTCCCACAATGTTATGGTCCTTTCTCTCAGCCACCCCATTTTGTTGTGGGTTATGGGGTGTTGTCAACTCTCAACGAATGTCTTCTTTTGCACATAGCTTTTTAAATTCATTTGACACGTACTCACCTCCATTATTTCTCCTGAGAGCCTTCACCTTCTTTCCGATTTATTTCTCAACTAGTTCCTTGAATTCTACTAATTTGGAGAATGCCTCATATTTCTTCCGCATGAAGAAGATCCAATGCTTCCATGAGAGATCATCAGTAAAACTGATAAAATAATTGTGTCTGGTAGTGGAGGTTGTCGAGGAAGTTCCACAAACATCAAAGTGGATCCTTTCAAGGATTGCATCAGCTTTGTTGTCCTAATCATGGAATGTGGATTTTTTCTACTTCCCCAATGTACATCCTTTGCATACGTCTTGCTACTCAAGTGCTCCTTTGGAGAGGCTTGTGGTTATATGCTACATGATCTTCAGGGTGCCATGATGCAAATGGCCAAGTCTTATGTTTCAAAGTTCACCAACATCATGACTCTACATCTTCTCTGCCTTTTTGCTTAATTCAACATAGTATTCCACATCTAGATTATACAGGTTTTTCACACAAACCTCAATCTGCTTCACATGACCTGTGGCTATGTGTCTCAAGAATGTCTTTCCTTTGTTGAACCACAGTCTTTGAAAACTACAATAAAGACAAGATTTTTCTTTAGGCCCGGAATCAACATGACATCCTTAAGCCTAAGGGGGGAGCTTTATTCCCTCTAAAAGGAGATTTTACCAATATCGATCGCGCTATACCTTCCGTTTTCCCCCATCTTGATGTGAATCGGAAAATATTTTTCTTCCAAGTCACTGAAAAATCTCTACAAACTGTCAGGTGGAACAATGCACCTAAGTCCAAATACCACATGCTCCCCATCATTGTGTTGATCATGCATGCAATGAGGGTAAAGTCAAGTTCGAACTGTGAAGCCAAGGCTTCCCTTACTACTCCTCTTGAGGTATTCTTTCTTGCCTTCTTGTGTGGACACTTCGTGGCATAGTGCCTAAATTCATAACAATGGAAGAATTTAATTTTGGACAAATCTTTATGCTTTCCCTCTTGACAATATGTTGGTTTGTATTGAGATCTTTTCACTTTTCCCTTCTTTTCCTTTCAAGCCAAAGAAAAGTTTTCTTCATCCTTGCCTTTGGATGAAGTCTCGTCTCTAATATTCCTCCTTATTTCCTCCTGTACCAAATCAGACCATAAGTGTTCCTAATTTGACATTTTCTCCCTCTCAATCATCGAATCTTGATAGCTATGTCATCTCTTGGGAAGGCACAGAACGGTTAGGTTTACCAAGTATTCTTTAGGGATAGTAACACTAACGCCGCTAAGTTCATCGCGACACTATAAAAACTTTCTCAGGTACTGTGAAATTGTGTCATTCTTCTGCATCTTGATACTTCAAAGATTATCTTTGAGCGTTAGCTTCCTGTGGTCACTATTATTCCTGAACAATTATGTCAGTGCTTTTCACATTGCAAATGAAGTTTCTTTTTCGTGGAGATTTGAGACAATGTGATCCCATACTCCTTCCATGATTATTCTCCTCGCCTTGGCTACATCTTTCTTCCAGTGAGCAAGGTTTTGGGCATTATATTTTTATGGTTTTGCAACATCTGACTTGATGTATTCTATCAATCCACTGTCATCCAATACCACCTCCATCTGATCCTTCCATGCAACAAAATTAGACGTGTCTTCTAATGCATATTATAGCCTTAGTCCATTGAAGTCCATCTTTTTAGCTCTGAAGAAATATTGTTGCACTAGGCTCCAAAATCAAACCTCCTAAGAAACAACCTCGAATTCCTACTCTAATGTGAATCTTGCTCTAATGCCATGCATAAATTACGATGTATATTGCAACTTCTCATGAAGTTTTAATCAAAATCACATGACACAAACCTATTCTACTACTATGCGAAAATTAATTCACAATATAGAACAAATATTTTAGGCATGCAATACAAAATAACATACATGCAATAAGTATTTTTCCCCGGGAATGCAACTGCTAAAAACCCTAATGTATGCTTGCATCAAATCAGAAGAATAACGACATATTACAATTGCTTTTCTCAATTGAGCGCGCCCTGCAAGTGCATAACCTATCTCTCTACTCACTGAAAGGCTCTGACTCAGACTTAGTCAATTTTTTCCTCTGCTTGAACTCCTATTTTCTTACATTGTTCCTTGGGAAATTAGGCCCTTATTATTTAGGAAATTCCTTAAATTGATTTTTAGGTTAATGCTCTCACTGATTGCAACACATGTACACTCAAGACTAGTCTACAATTGATGTTACACTACCTTAGAATCTCCACCTCAAATGGGTAACTCGAATTCTCTACATGCACTAACTATTTTGGGTTGATTTTCAGTTAACTCGATGACCACTAAGTTTGACTAAAGTCCCACTATTTAACTAACCTTCCACTAGTTCCTCCAAAAGTTGGAACTAGTTTAATTGAAAACAACATGAGATAACTAACCTTGATTGTTACAAATTAACAATCACACATGTTGAACTGAACTCTAACTCTTCCAACTTGAATTTACTGAGTAAACTATGTGACACAAGCCATGTCACACAAATTAACATCATCCAAGTTCGCTGTTGATGTGGAAATTCAATTTTTCTCAATTTAATCAAGGAAAAATCAAATTGAGAATTTATTATTGTATTTTTTAACATTTTTCACGTTTTTTGAGAGTTTTTGTGCTAGAGTTCTCATTTTGATGAAATAGTTCTCATTTGATTAGTAACTTTGTTACCTTTCGACTCATACTTATATCACGTCCTTTCACTTTCCCTTTCTCCCTTCTCAATCACGTGTTTACTACTAGTACTATTCATGTTTGCTAATTTAGACTTTAGATACTCCTCTGGTTAGGATTAGTTTACATTGAAGTATTTGAAGTATGGTTGTTTGATTTATAAAAGGTGATTCCTTTCACTTCCCATTTCCCCCTTCTCAATCATAGGTTTGCTACTAGTACTACTTAATGTTTTCTAATTTAGAATTTACATACTCCCAGTTACGATTGGTTTACATTGAAATATGGTTGTTTGATTTTTTTCCCCTTGGAAAAATCGTAATTTTATTCATAAGACAAAATTACATGTTGTAGATGTTAAATAGCATATGCAAAATGAGTTTATTCTGTTAACACAGAATACAAAAAAGAAACCAGAAATTACAGCGACCTATTCTTTTCTACCTTTCTTCTTTTCCACTTTTCTCCAACCTCCAGTGTTGGGAGTGGAAGTTACAATGGACATTTGATTTTCATCTGTGTGTATAGGATATTCTTTGTTAGAATCAGATCCTTTTGATCTATGTGTTCGTTTGCTGCTATGTACTTCCATTCTTGTCATTGGGACTCCTGATGAGACAAGGGATTGTTGGGCCTCAAAATGTAGGGAGTGGTATGGTCTGTCTCCTCCATTTTTGTGTTGTTTTAGTCCTTTTGTAGATCCTTTTCTGCATTGTTTTCTATTTCTTCTACTTGTCCTACTTCTTCTTCCAAAATGCATGTGCATTGCCAGCGTTTTGGTTTTTTGGGTTGCTTTTTGTTCCTTTTGGGATCTTTTTTAGCTTGAGGGCAGGCACTGTGAAGGTGGCCTGTCTGCAGACATCCACGACACCGAAAAGCTGTATTTTCGTAATCCAGAGGTTGTGTCCAGTGTGTATCATTGAATATTAATTTGATGTTGTCCGGCAGTCCTTGACTAAGGTCTACTTCGATGCATATCTCAACGAAGGTGAATATGACCCTTGTGAATATGTCTACATCAATATTTAGTGTTGAAAATGCAACAAGATGTTGGAGATTAGTGAAAAGAAGTTGCCTTCACTAAGTGGGCCAGCAGGCTATTTTTGGGGCAAAGTCTATTTTTAGACATATGGATCATGGTCTATGAGTTGCAGGATGCTATTTATGAATGATTGGTCATGTTGGTAAAAATAGATAGACCTCTATTTTTAGACTGCCAGTCAAAAAATAGAACAGTCGAATATTATTAGCTCTTAATAATATTTGGACTATAAGCATTATCTTATCCTCTTGCAGCACTTCAGTTCGAGCAACGGATGTGGCACATGCAACTTCCAGAAGGAAATACACTTTTCCTATGGGTTAGTTGAGCTATTGCATGATGGACTTCAGTTAGAACTCAAGTGATTGAGTTTGGTGGAGTTGATTGAAGGAGTTGATGGAGTTGTGTTCAATTTGACTTAGTTGAACTAGTTGTATGTAGTCTAACTGACAAATACACTAGTGTGAGTGGGTGGTGAATTAATTATTAATTAATTCACTAATTATTAACTCATAAATCAACTAAAGAATACATCATTTAACTCAGTGCATGGACAGTTCAGTGGAGACAAGTGTTAGAGGTGGGTGAAAGGGTGAGACTACTATCAACTGTGACTATAGTTGTGCATGAGATTTGCACAATCATTGATTGAGATTGTCAATGAGGATTGCGCAGTACAAGCCAAGAGGATTTGAACTTGGATCTCATCTATTTTCAACTTGGATTGCGCAGCAGAGGCAAGGCAAGCAATGGAGGAGATTTGAACCCGTGACTTGTTCAAATCTAAGCTAGTTTGTGTGTAGCATGTGGAAATAGTATTGAGTACTTGTGAGGAGTATTGTACTATGTATTGTTACATGTTCTATATCATTATAATGTACAGATAGTTGGGGGTTTTCAGCTGTATGCTTTCCCCATTACATACTGTGTTGATATGTGTGATTGATGTTTCAATGTGCACATGCGATTGTTTTTTTTAATTCCGCAAATTGATGATCAATGGTAGAAGAGGTTATGTATTATGCATGCATTCCACAAATAGTGTATAATCAGGATAATATCTGTGAATAGGTGTTATATTATTCAAATTTCTACATGGTATCGGAGCAAATTTGATCATCAGATCTATTATTGAGAAAGTAATTACATTTTATTTCTTCAGGCAAAGTATGTAATCGAGCCAGGTAGCCTCTGGATTCATCCTTCTTTTAGAAGGTGAGATATCCGGTAAATTCCCATATAGTCAATCTTTGTACGAGAAATACTTTGTTCTCACGAATTTTAGATCATAAGCGGTTGAGTTTTGAGCTGGTGGAATTCGAATTTGCAGCAACGTTTTCTTGGTGTCGAAGTTGAAATGTCTTTCAACGGATTGCGATTGGAGTATGCCCTTGAAGATAGCTTGAATTATATTGCATGGAAAGACAGGATGGAGGCAGTGTTAGATGAAAATGGGTCGAAGGAGTTCATAGATGCTGAAGTCCCAAAGCCTACTGATGTTGCTCAAGTTGAGGCTTGGTAAAAGAAGACAACAAAGTGTCGAAGGATTCTGTTGGAGGACGTGAAGGATCACATTGTATCCAGCCTGCATGGAAAGGCTTCTCCATACTTGATGTAGAAAGCGTTGACAGATTTATTCCAAAGCAAGAGAGACCAGAGGAAGTTGGCGCTCAAGGATAAACTCAAAAACATTAAGTGTGAGAAAGGAGATAGTATGCCCAAGTATCTCACAAAGTTCACCCAATGTCGGGATGAGCTGGGAAGTGTGCGGGTGATTATCGATGATGAGGAATTGGTGAGCTTGGCTCTCCTTGGTCTTTCGAAGAGTTGGCATTCCTATCAAGACTTTGTCAATGGTCGGGAGAAATTGCGAGGATGGGAGAGACTTTGGTCTGATCTTGTGCAAGAGGAGATCAGGCAGAATACCAGGGACAGATCTTTATCAAAGGCATCTGATGAAGAAAATTGCACTTTGGCTACCAAAGCAAAGAAGGGGAAGAACAAGAAAGCTTCTCATTCCAGTGTGAAAGGCAAGAAGCAGGACATGTCCAAGGTGAAGTGCTTTCACTGTCACTAGCATGGACATTATGCCACAAATTGTCCACAGAAGAAGAAAAATAAGCAAGTTGCTAGATCTGCAGTGGGAGAGGCCTTAGCCTCGCAGTTTGAGCTGGAATTTTCACTGATCGCATGCTTGGTATCAAGTGTGATGGGATCACTATGGTTCTTGTACAGTGGTGCGTCTTTTCACATGACAGGAGATCGAGATTTGTTTTCTGATTTGGATGAGAAAGATCTTGGAGTGCACATCAAGATGGGCGATGATGGTAGATACATTGCAACTGGTATCGGTACCATTTCCTTTGAGAGGGAGTCTATTAAACCCTTCATATTGAAGGAAGTGATGCATGTTCCAGGATTGAAGAAGAATCTTATCTCTATGGCGATGTTAGAAGACAAGGGATATGATGTTGTCTTTAGCGAGGCAAAGGCTTTCCTACGCAGTAAGACAACTGGAGAAACCTAGAAGATAGGGGTTCGAGTCAAGAACCTTTATCAATTGCATGTAGATGGTTGTGTAGCAATGGCATGAAAGGTAGAAGGAGTGGTGAGCCAGGATGATGGCGAGCTATGGCACCAGAGATTGGGCCACCTTCACCATGGAGCTTTGAAGATACTACAGCAGATTTCTATTGGGCTTCCTAAAGGCACTCTTGTGCAGTTAGATTAGAGCAAGGGGTGTACTTTGGGAAAATTTTTGAAAGCCACCTTTCATGAGAAGGATAGTCGTGCCACGATAATCCTTGAGAGAATTCACACAGACGTGTGTGGACCTTTCTCAGTAGATTCAACAGCAAAGCATAAGTACTGTGTGATCCTTGTTGATGATTTCTCTCGAAAGTGCTGGATCTTCTTCATACAGAAGAAGAGCGAGACATACTCAAAGTTCTGTGAGTTCAAAGCACTGGTCGAGAAGGAATCGAGGAAGAAGGTGAAGGCTCTTAGGAGCGACAATGGTGGTAAATTCATCTTTGGCGAGTTCAAGGACTTCAGCAACCCAGAAGGGATTCGAAGAGAGCTCATAGCTCCCCATAACCCACAACAAAACGGGGTTGTTGAGCAAAAGAACAAAACGATCGTGGGTGCTGCACAAGCGATGTTGCATGATCAGGGCCTACCCCTTCACTTGTGGGTGGAGGCATGCAATACTGCAGTATATGTGCAGAACCATTGTCCTCACAAGATACTTGGCATGAGTACAGCTGAGGAGGCTTATTCTAGTAAGAGACCTAATATTTCCCATTTGAGGGTTTTTGGTTCTCCTGTTTACATGCATGTGATGAAGGATGCCAGGAAGAAGCTGGAGCTGACCGCAGAGGTTGGGATATTTTTGGGGTACACTGGTACACCCCACAACTATCGTGTGTATTTTCCAGACAGTCGCAAGACTGTTGTGCGACGGGATATCAAATTTTAGGAGGAGAAAGTGTCACACAGAATGAGTCGAGGTTGCAGACAAGATCGACCTCCCTAGTATCTAAAGATATCTAGTGACAAGCAAGCCAATCAAAAACTATCTTTCTCTAAATATGCAATTAAAAACAAAGGAAAACAAATGTTTTAGGCCTACCTTGGGTCCAATGCAATTTTTTTGAAGCCTCACTCCTTTACTCCAAATGAGCTCCCTTGTAGCAAGTCTGCAAACATAAACAAGCAAACAAATTAAATAGCACCTGAAAAACCAATGTCATAAAGCATATCCATCATAATGATCAATGAATTTATGAAACAAACCACATAAGACAATTTGTTGAGAAAAATGAATCTGATTGTATTAATTCAAATCAAAGAAGAACTTTACAACCTGTGCCTTGATGCTGTACAAGGTCCTCCCAGGGTCTAGCGAGAATTCTCCTCTACTTTGACAAGTTTCACTCACTTCCCAATGAAGCCAAAAGGTATGTGATCTCTCCTCTCAAGCTTAACTAGGAAGTCTTAATTCCATCAGCATTTACCCTTAAAAATGTTCAGCTTCTAACCTCCCTAGCAACCAGCCCAATGCCTTAATTTATAGTACAATGGAGGGTAGTTACTAGGTCCCCCTTCAAAGGGATAAAGCCCTCCTTCAAAGGGATAGCTCCTCCTATCAAGGGATTAGCTCCTTCTCTTTTGGGATGCATGAACCACCTTGGAGCGAACAATCCACGTCAAAATCCTTCTAGAAACATCTAGAATTAACCCACCAAAAGTGAGTTTTTTAGGATAAACTTGCGCCTTTTTGACTTTTATAGGGGTACGCACCCACCCCTTTATAGACAGAGCGTGCAGATATGTAGGTAATATGATCAAAGGGTGCGGGCCCACAGGCAAAAGTAGGAGAAAGTGCGGAACCAGAGTAATATTGATTTTCAATGTCTTTCTCTCATTTGCAAAGCTTGACATGAAGAGCTAAGGTCTGAGACTTGCTTAGGAGGCGGGTCTAAGTGATGATAGACCCATACTGACTGCAAATAGTCATGGTGACAATATTTTTGTGTAACAGGGACTGCGTAGGAGTATCGAGCAAGAGACACTCTTGCAAGGGAAGAAATTAGAAGAAGGACAATGGGGTTTCAGCATGCATGCTAAAGGATGCATGAGAATATTCAAGTGGAGTGGTAGTATAGCAAGAAGAGACTATGTAAGAAAATTGTGTGAGAAGCACTACAAAAGATCAGCATAAGCTCAGGCTTGAGAGTTAGCTAAGGAACATTAGACAAAGGTGAAGTTGTGGTGTTGAGAAGACAGAGAAATAGTGGAATTTGGACTCCTTCTTAGAAGGTGGAGACACTATGTACTCTAGGAATTATATTCATTTTTTCACAAGTGGGGACCTTGAATGTGTGCTTTGGATTACCATGAAAGTTATCATGTTTAGGCATGATGTGCTCTAGATTACTACCAAATTACATGTGGAGGAATTATCGCTGATTTCTATCTCATGAATCAACTAGAGACATCATGGGCTCTAGATTCCTGTAGTAGTTGTTGGGTGGAGCATAGTGTTCTTTGGATTCCCTCTCCTAAGAAAAACAAATTCTTGATCTAAACAATAAAAATAAAAACTAAAAGGTAGGCGGGCCCTCTCTCCATGGGTGTTGATCCAAAATTTATTTTGGATAGACTCCTAAGTCTAGTGGTCCTCATAGAGGAAAAATGAAAGTCCAAGGAAGTTCCTAGAACTAGCCCCATTGCAGAGATCATCTCATTTTGAATCTACTGCAACTTGAATGGGAAAAAACTGACTTGGGATGCAGAAGTTATCACAAAGTGAAACTGCCTCTATCCTTTAGAAAAAGGAGCAAAATCCCCTAAAAAAGGATCCTAAAAACCCTCTAAATCTCCAAGTCTTCTAAAAATCCATCGCAAAAGGAGAAGTTTTAGACTTATCGGCTTATACTATCGGAAGGGAAAAAAACATGAGAAAATAGCGAAAATCAAGCCCATCGGAGGTCAAAGGGATAATGAACAGGAGTCATCGGATCTAGCCGATCAACGGTCTAGATCCAATCGGCAAACACAATCGGTGGTGGTAGTCAACGGATATCGGAACATGGTATATGATTATTGCAATCGTGAAATCACAATTGGCGATTTCAACGAAGCGATATCGCAATCGACAACTATAGTGGAGCACACCTTAAATGGCCGGAGGTATGTGCGATATGCGATTACGAAAAGTCACATCGCAATATCGCATTGGATATATGCAACGACATGGGGCTATATAAAGATACATATATGTAATGCGATTGATCGGACCCGATAACATTATAGTTGATATTATATATATTTTGAAGTCCGAAAAACACCAATTCCCTTTGTATTTACATATTTCATTTATCAAACGAAATACAAAGGATAAAGTGTCGATGCAATAAAATGGACTCGAAAGGGTTCCTTAAGGCTATTGAATGTCATTTCAAATCCACCCAAGGCCATATTTGCGAGATTTTATTTTTTTAACGTATTTTTAAAATATGAAGGGAAACCTTGGAATAGGGCCATTTGCGACATGTGATAGTGACTCATAGGTGGACCCGATAGGAGAATAGACTGGATTTGAGGACATTTGAAGTCCTGATGAACAGCGTTTTCTGCATATTTTTCCTGTGTTAATGCATTTACCTGTATAAGCCAAGAATGCCAAAATTTGGGGATTTCAAGTGCCGGTGGTTCCTTCTGTTGTAGCAGAGGTGGCCACCATCCTTGAGGGCATTTAGCAATGATTGCTAATCCTCAGAGAGGGGATTTGAGTGGAAATAGGTAGGAAGACAGAGAGCTTGAAAGGGAAAATGAATCGGCAGCGCCAATTTGGCTTAAAAGTCACAGAAGGATAAAGGTAGCGGGGTTGTTGACTATTGGTTGTTGAGGCTATTGTTGGGGTTTTGTTGCTGAAAGTGAAGCCAAAGCATGAAGCTGAGGTGAAGGAGGTGGTGCAGAAGCAAAAACACAACCAAGGGACTCACTTGGAGTTCAAGTGAAAATCCTAGAGAGCTGTAAACTAATAGAGGGAAGAAAGAAGCCAGAGCCAGAGCCGAAGAGCCAGATTCAAAGCCAAAGAGCCAGAACCAAGAGCGAAGAGCTAGAGCCAAGAGCCAGAGCTTCAAGAGCCAAGGAATGACATAGTGTCTGAACCCACTGTATTTTTGTAAAACAATAGGAGTTAAGCCAAGATCTTGAAAAAAAAATACTTGCCATAATCCCTGAGAGCCTAGTTGAGTTGACTAGAGCTCACGGAGATGTATCCCAAGAGTTGTGGGTGAACTCCAAATTAAATTATTGTTTTTGTGTGATTGTTTATTACTGCATTAATATTTATTGTATGTATTTACATATCAGCACACACAACAGATTTTAAAACACCATAATCAGCCAACAATAAATATAGGCATACACCTCTATTTTCAGGCATTTCTTAATTCTACATTGGTTAATCAATAAGACTTGGGAATATTTAAGCTTTGGGAGTGGGAGAGGTTCTTGTAGATTAGACAAGAAGCCTAAGTGCCCCATTTTCAGATCAGGTGGTATCAAAGCTTAAGATTGATTAACCACACCTTTAAGAAGGTTATATCAGAATGCTTGATTGACAGAGCAAAGGTTTCTTTTCTGAAAGGTGTTTAAATAGTCAGAGATTGATTGTATGCTTGCTTTGCAGATTGACTATTGTTTGAGTTTGCAGAGGTAAAGGGAGAGCTACTGATAGCTCAGTCTAGGAAGGAAAAATAGGAAGAAGGGTTGAAGACATTCTTCTATCCCAAAGGACCCCAAGGCAATCCTCGAAGCACAAGAGGTTTGTTGCAAATGGTTGCTTAAATAAGCTCTTTATTATCTTGTTGAACTTTTTTTTTGTTCATTGGCACAATCGCAACTTCTACAAGTGGGTCCTCAAATTTTTCCTTCCTCACAAGATTCTTTGTTGAAGACATGAAGCAAGAATTGTCCACCGTGATGGATATGGTGAGAGAAATGTATGAGGATGGAAGGAAGAGCATCATGCTTAGGGAGCAGTTGAATTCCATGAAGGAGGAGAAGTAATTTCTTTCTGACAAATTGCAGGAAATGGAGAGACAACTTCATATTTTAGATATGAACCTGAAAAGGATGCATGAGTTGGAGACTCAACTCTTTATTGCCAAAGAAGCCTTAGTAAAGTATAAACTTGAAGAAGAGGTAAACCATTCCATTTTGTCTTCAAATTCCTCTAAGGATGCTTATATTGGTTCTTCTGAAAAACATACTAAAGGCATAGGTTCCAAGCTAATGTCCAAGATGGGCTATGAAGGAAAGGGCTTCAGTAGACATGCACAAGGTATTGTTGAGCCAATAATGATTGAGAAGAGGCCTAAGTATTTGGGTCTCGGTTATGGACAAGTTTATGGAGAAAGTTCCAAGGCTACCATGAAGGCCATTGAAACAACTCCAAGAAGAAGTTTCATTAGAGAGTGTGAAGATTGTATTCAGAAGGAATGCAATAGCCTGAAACATCATTTGCAGGATGCAGATGTTTAGAAGCACACACTTGAACCAAGAGTTGGGGAGACTTCAACATCCTTGAAGAGATTAATGGTGTTCTAGAGGGAGCCACTTCTTCATTTGATTCGCCTCCTCATGAAGGCAATAAAGGTGAAAGAGAAAGGTATAAATCTGGTTCTAAACATTTTCCTTTTGATTGTGCAAAGCATGATAAATTTCCACATATGTATGGGAAAAAAATTTCATGTTCCTTTTGTGGGTTGGATAACCATAATGTTTCTATATGTTGGAAGAGAATGGCCACATACAGGAAACTTTCAAAGGAAAAGAAGCAAGAAGCCAAAGGTCCATTAGACAAGGCAATTCATGTTGTCAAGAGGATGCACATGCAATGCACTTACTGCCATAAGCAAGGACATATTGCTACAAAATGTTGGACCCTGAATCTAGCAATGCTTCCAAAAAAGCTGAAGAAAGTGGAAAGAGAAGATGGCAGAAATGGAAGTGAAGATTCCATGAATGATGTGTCTCAAAATGATTCACAAGATGATGCTGGTGTGCTGAAAAAGGTAGTACCTTTGAAAGGGATTGGTAAGGAATGGTTAGAGCTCCTATCCGATTAAGATTGCATGTCTATTGATGCATCTACATTATATTTCATTTCATCTTTGGAAGTACAGTGTGCTTAAGTGAAAGTTGAAGGATGAAATGCATGCCTGAGCATGAAATGTGTGGATAGAGGGATGATGAATTCCTTGTTTTTGAACATGTATGTGTAATTAACATGTAGGGTTGATTGCTTTGACATGCATGTGATGCCATGTTGACTTGGGATAAGTTAACTTGGTCTACAAATGGAGATAATGATGATTGAAAAAGAGTCCTAATGGTATTTTTCTACATGCTTGACTTGAAGGGTCATTTGTTTAAAGGCATGTTTTTGTGGGCTAGTTATCTACTCCATCATTTGTATGTAGATACAAGACATGGAGCTATTCACAAGATGTGAAATATGTTTCTTTTGTTGAAGCAGGAGTTAGTCCATCCAGTTGTTGTCTGTATGCATGTTGTTGTTAACAGTTGTTGTTGGCAACCTTTCAAACAGGTACAAATGAAAGTTTTGTGGAGCATATGAACTTCACATTTTTTTGAGCCACCTTGGATCAATGATCAGAGCAGGGAAATTCAAACTACCTTTTGTGACCATTTCAATAGACTTTCTGCATCAAGGCAAGGAGGAAGACAATTCTTCCTAGGAAGACCAACCCATCCAAGAAGGGAAGTGATCAGAAACTTTGGTTCAGAGGCACTATGCAAGGCAAGTGTAGGGAGGTTGAAAAGAAGAGGGTGAGTCAATCTCATTTACTATTCAGATCAGTATGTAGTCTTTTGGAGATGAAAAGTTCTTTTAGTGGGGAGGCATGATCTGAAATTGATTTTGGATAGACTCAGCCTAGTGGTCCTCATAGAGGAAACATTAAAGTCCAAGGAAGTTCCTAGAACTAGCCCCATAGCAAAGATCATCTCATTCTGAATCTACTGCAACTTGAATGGGAAAAAACAGACTTGGGATGCAGAAGTTATCATAAAGTGAAATTGCCTCTATCCTTTGGAGAAAGGAGCAAAATCCCCTAAAAAGAGATCCTAAAAATCCTCTAAATCTCCAAGTCTTCTAAAAATCCATCACAAAAGGAGAAGTTTTAGACTTATTGGTTTACACGATCTAAAGGTAGAAAAACATGAGAAAACAGTGAAAATCGAGCCCATCAGAGGTTAAAGGGATAATGAGCAGGAGCTGTCGGATCTAGCCGATCAATGATCCAAATCTGATCAGCCATTGCAACTAGTGGTGGTAGTTGGTGGATATCGAAACATGGTATATGATTATGGTGATCGCGAAATTGCAATCGACGATTTCAATGGAGCGATATCGCAATCGGCGACTATAGTGGAGCGCACCTTAAATGGCCCGGGGTATGCGCAATATGCAATTGCGACAAGTCGCATCACAATATCACATCAGAGATACGCAACGGTGCGAGGCTATATACATATACATATATGTGATGTGATTGATTGGACCCGATAACATTATAGCCGATATTATATATATATTGAAGTCTAGAAAATGGCAATTCCCTTTGTATTTGCGTATTTCATTTATCAAACGAAATACAAAGGATAAAGTGCCAATGCAATAAACCAGACCTAAAAGGGTTCCTTAAGGCTATTGAATGTCATTTCAAATTTTCCCAATGCCATATTTGCGAGATTTTAGCATTTTAACGCATTTTTAAAATACGAAGGGAAACCTTGCAACAAGGCCATTTGCAACATGTGATAGCGACTCAAAGGTAGACTTGATAGGAGAATAGACTGAATTTGAGGACATTTGAAGTCCCGATGAACAGCGTTTTCTGTAGGATTTTTCCTGTGTTAATGCATTTACTTGTGTAATCCAAGAATGCCAAAATTTGGGGATTTCAAGTGTTGGTGGTTCCTTCCATTGCAACATAGGTGGCCACCATCCCTAAATTCATTTAGAAATGATTTCTAATGCTGAGAGAGGGGATTCTAGTGGGCAGAGGTAGGAAGATAGAGAGCCCGAAAGGGAAAATGAACAGGTAGCGCCGATTTGGCTTAAAAGCCACATAACAATAGAGACAGTGGGGTTGTTGAGTGTGGTTGTTGAGGCTGTTGTTGGGGTTTTGTTGCTAAAAGTGAAGCCAAAGCAGGAAGCTGAGGCAAAGAAGGTAACGCAAAACCAAAAACGCAGCCAAGGGAGCAGAAAGAAGCGAGAGCCGAAGAGCGAAAGCCAGAGCTAGAGTCGAAGAGCCAGAGTCAGAGCCAAAGAGCCAGAACCAAGAGCCAAGAGCCAGAGCCAAG
The DNA here is from genome assembly GCA_000404065.3 of Pinus taeda. NCBI lineage: Eukaryota > Viridiplantae > Streptophyta > Pinopsida > Pinales > Pinaceae > Pinus > Pinus taeda. The sequence continues at coordinate 31,549 of APFE030890240.1, read as the reverse complement.
ATCCAGAGCTTCAAGAGCCTGGGAATTACATGCTGTCTGAACCCACTATTTCTGTGTAAAACAATAGGAGTTGAGCCAAGAGCTTGTAAAGAAAAGGCCTGCCATAATCGGAGAGAGCCTAGTTTAGTTGACTAGAGCTCATGGAGATGTAGCCCAAGAGTTGTGGGTGAACTCCAAATTAAATTCCTGTTTTTGTTTGATTGTTTATTGCTGCATTAGTATTTATTGTATGTATTTGCATATCAACATACACAACAGATTTTAAAGCACCATAATTAGCCAACAATAAATATAAGCATACACCTCTATTTTCAGGCATTTCTTAATTCAGCATCGGTTAATCAATAAGACTTGGGAATATTTAAGCTTTGGGAGTGGGTGAGGTTCTTGTAGATTAGACAAGAAGTCTAAGTGCCCCATTTTCAGATCAAGTGTTATAAGGATATTATTGTGCCTTAAATTGTGCTCTCATTAAGAACATATAAATTAGATAGTTTTGTATACAGATGGTGACATTTTAAAATCACATAAAATAAGATTGGTCAAATTATAGGCCCCAAGGTTCTAATGTTGATATCCCCTTGGATCTTCATGTTTTAAAAATATCCAAATGATCAAGGAAAATTTTAAGGATGAAAGTGTGTTTTAAAGTTTAGAAACCTTGGCGAATCTTACTAGTCTCCAAATTGTAGATTATAAAATTTTTGTTGATATATTTGTAAAAATATGAAAATTTATAATAGTTTTATATATAGTCTTTATATAGTTTGGGCAATTTTTAAGGTAAAATAATTTTATACTATAAAATTTGGGCGAATCGATTTTCTGGAAAAACTGCGGAAAATTAGCCCACTTGTGAATATTAGCCCCTAAAATTTTCCATGCAAATGATAACAATGGTTGCAAAGATGTTTTCCAAATTGACCAACTAGGTTGTGTATAATGTGAATAATATTTGGCATCTATTGATCCGGATTTAAACAGGAACGCAATAGATTACAGAGGTAACCATAAATACAGAGATGCGATAACCATAAATAAAGAGATGCAGCGGAAATAACACTTCATTTCATTAATGGAAAATACTGAAATATGCTTACAACCAGAATTGGAAATAAACCAGCTAGGACGATGGTAGCTTATCTCTGAGAAGAGATGTGCGGCTACATGTCTCTGAACTGTTCCAAACTTGTGTTACAATGAGGCTCGAAGGCCTATTTATTATTGAGAAACAATGGAAAACCCTTCACATTCCAAAACCGACCTTTAGAAGATGAAACACCAAATTGTGGGCCCCGTTTTGGGTAAATTGGTACATCAATTTCCCGGGGTCGTAACTTTGGCATACGATCTCCGTTTGACGCGTAGAATAGCTCATTAGAAAGATCTATTCGAGCACTATCATTGTTGGAATGGGAAACATGGGTCCATTCCATGGACCCATGTTGCCCCCGGATTCCCCAAAAAAAACGTCGTTTAGGGCCTCAAAACGGCTCCGGAAGTTTAGGACCCGAAAAACTGCTAAAAATAGTAAGTTGTGCTACAATTAAGGAAACTGAAAATGCTGACAGAGACAATGATGGGGGTCCAGATGGACTTGGTAGGTGGCCACCAATATCCACCTGGATCAACATTGGATCTGTCCAATATATCATGGACCTATTGGCGGATGTGTTGAATGTGCTCAATGAAGCTGTTATCCCTTTCAACTTCAAACTATACGTGAGACAAATCTACCTAAGTGGCTGTATATGGTATGGCCACATCAATGGGGCATAATGGCTTAAATCCCAACCCTACCTGAAAGGGGTTGTGGCCTATTGAGCTGTGGAGAGCTCTGTTGTAGCTGTGTTGGACATAGGGGAGACTTTCATCTTATGTGTTTGGATGCTTCGAGTTGTACACGTGCAGAATGTGTACGACCATTATGTTGACAACCTTTGTTTGGGCATCAGTTTGGGGATGGAAAGCAGTGAAATTAGTGAGTATTGTATCCAGCATTGACCAAAGACTTGACCAAAATGCACTCAGGAATTTGTTGTCCCGATCTGAGATAATGGAATGTGGGATCCGAAAGTGTACCCACACTTGCTCAAAGAAGAGCTTAGCAGTGGCCTCTGCTAAGATACTTTTCTTGTAGGCCGCCACGATGGTCATCTTAGAGAATCTATCAACGGCCACGAAAACGTAATCATTGCCGTGCTTAATAGAAGGAAGGCCCGACATATAATCCATGGAGACAGATTCTAAAGGCCAGCTAGGAGTAGGTAGAGGAGTATATAGGCCTTGCTTCTTGATGGTTGGTTTGGCAATGGCACAGGCGATGCAGGATCTAATGTACTTCCCAACATCTTGACGAAGTTTCGGCCAATAAAAATACTTCTGAAATACCGCATTGTTTTATCTACTCTGAAAAGTCCAATGACCCGACTGTAGTGCGCCTCCCAAATCATCTTCACATGCTCACTTGAAGGAACACATATGTTTCCCAAGTGGCATAACAGTGCATCCTGAAGGTGAAAATTTGAAACTTTCTTCCCTTCCAGGAGTGTCTGGTATATGCTGCTGAATTCTGGATTACTCTTGTAAATATGCGGCCACCCCAATGTCTTGTGCCCATAGGAGTAGAGCATAGTGATTTGCGCCATGACCGGTGGTCTGCTGAGGCAATCAACGACATTATTGGTGCTTCCCTTCTTATACTTAATGTCCAAATGGAATTGTTACAGATAGGTGGACCATTTCTGATGGCGATCATTCTGCAACTTCCTGTTGGGTGTGGGATCTCCCAAGGCAAGTTTTGGGGTTTAAAGCCTAGATTTTGACCAAATTCGATATAAAGAATCTGCATTTTGTGGGCACGGAGCGTGAATATTGTAAATGAGCCATAGGGTTGTCCACCCTCATTTTTGTAATGTAATGTTGGCTTTAGAAATATACTTATGGTCCGCGGACCATGGGATTGTATAAATAGAGCAAGGCTCTAAGTTGTAAATAAGCGAAGGATAGTCATGAATGAAGGATTAAGAATTTAGTCTTATCTAAGTGTCGAGTCAAGTCTTTGGGTTGTAGAGTAGAAGAAGGCTTTGCAGTTGAGTGCGTAGAGGCCTAGTAGTATGCAGCTGAGTGCGCAGGGTGAGTCGAGTCTGTAACCTTTGGAGAAGTAATAAAGAGAAGTTTTACATCATTTATGTGTATCTTTTTCCTATTTTGTGCATTGAATGTATCAGATATAAATTGCATTTCTATGGTTTATATGATGTGTGAACTTATATGAATGTGTTGATAAAGTGAATATAAGATTAAGTACCTGTTTACGTGAAGCTAACTAACTGTTGTATGAAGATAAGTAAGATCCGCGGTATAACTTGGGGAAGCAGCATAGATTGCTGCTAGGGCAGCGCAAAATCACCTCAGCCCTTGGTTAGGGCTGCGGTGATTGTAACAGATCGCGAAGGTCTCGCAGGTCAAGACAGCACGCGAAGTGACCTGTGTGAAGGTATTCACAATTGGACTAAACCGACCCCTCAGACATCTCAAGGGTGCAGAAACTTGGTTCCAGCATCCCCCCATACTGCTTCGAGTGAGACCTCAATCAGCGCTTCATGGGATATTGATGAAAGGGGATAGTACAAAAATTTGTTTGGCTAATTAACTCTGAACTTGGGTCAGGCCACCTCAAGCCAACAAATGGTTCCGTTGCCAGGACCAGAATCTGCATAGAGATGCCTAATGTTGTATCATTAGAATCCAACTAAGAAGGAAATTGAAGGTTGGTTGGATAGAAGAATTCACGAGTTCGCAGCATAGGAGAACAAGAATCCGTGACTGACAAAAGAAGAGTGGTTATACTGCTACTTGTACACAGAGATCAACGAAATCTTTTTTGCATATTTCCCTACTAAGTTGTACGAGTGGATTGCAAAGCTAGTAGATAGCCAAGGAAGGTGGAAACTCGACAATCCTATTGTGTGGACACCAGAGTTGGTGCACAGATTGGAAGCATCAGAGGATAAGATCACGCGCGTTGTTGATCACTGGCTCGATCGAATTATAGGAGGATTCATTATTGAGTTGGTGGTAGATACTTCAGTAAGCTATAGTGAGGCAGAGCGATGCTTTCTCAAAGGACCATGAAGTAAGTACGTAAAGTCTCTAAATACTTGGATTACAATTCTATTGTGTGAAAAGAGGGTTATGCAATTACCTTTATGTCCGAAGCTACGTGAAGTGGAAAAACCTACAGAAACGAAGGAAGTAAGGGACCAGAGAATAACCCTTTGATTTCACCTCTGTGAGGGGACAAGGAAGAGCTTGTGAAGGTCTCGCCACGAAGTGTGATCCATTTGATAAGGCAAAGGATTTTGCGCATACCACCCCCACCCACACCACCACCAGTTTCACCGCCTTCACCTCCATCTTCGCTCGTACCACCTCCGCCACCACCGTGAGTCAATATGGCAAGTGCGATAAAGTTACCTATGTTCAAGGGAGTAGGAAATAAAGATACAGACTAGTTTTGGTTCGTGATAAGAGCCGTATGGGAAGCGCAGGGGGTTATATATGATAATATAAAGAAAGTGCTCATCAGTGCTCTGCAGGATCACGTGCTAACCTGGTATATTAAGCATTCTAATGACAATCCGAATGCGGGAATTGCGGATATCCAAATTGCGCTAAACAAAGAATTTAGCAGGTCGAAGTCAGAAGCGCAGTCGATCATTGGATTCAAAGAGATCACAATGCTACCAAGTGAGACTCCTTGGGAGCTGGATAAGAGGCTAAAGTGTACGATTCGTGCAGCTAATATGAGTTTGACGGATGGATAGCACCGCAAATGGTTTGTAGCATAGCTAATGTCACATTTGAGGAAATTGTTGTCGCAACAAAGGTTAACGACTCAGGCGCGAACCGGATTTCAGGGGCGTGGACGAGGCCGAGGTGGAGGAGGACCTGGAAGAGGTCATGGATAGCTGATATGCTACAATTGCAGAGGGCCAAGACATTATGCTCACGATTTTACAAATGCAACGCGCCCATCATGTTTGTATTGTACCTTTTTTGATCATGAGACAGAAGATTGTCCTACGCTGATAGCTAGGATACGCGACAAGGGAGCGCTACCACCTCCCTCGAATCAAAACCTACAGATGATGAGGTCTGAGCCACGTGAGGAAGGTCCAAATGTGAACATTGTGCTCCGAAGTGGAATCACGATGGGAGATGATAAAGTAAAATAACCCAAAGATAGTACTTGGGTTCATAAGGCTCCGACAAAAGAAGCAGAGTTTGATTTGGAGTGCACTAAGGAAACCTTCATGGAAGCTAAGAAGAGCTTTGCTGATGCCTCCACTTCAAAAAGAAAAAATAGACCAGAGCTGGAAATGGATCCATCTATGCTTATGATGTTCCTGGAAACACACATGAAGCTACTACGTGACAATAAGGTTGTAAAAGGATTGTAGGAACTCATTAACAGATGCACTGATACCGTGCCAGGAGAACCACGCATAGTCCAGAAGATTGGAAAACACAAGACTAAGATAGGGAGAGAAATGAGGCTAACCACGCAGATTGGAGAATATGAGATGGACCAACTAATTTTGGATTTAGGATCGAACGCGAATTTTCTGCCGAAGCAGACATGGGAGTGCATGGGGAGGCCTACGCTGCAATGGTCTCCTATTCAGCTGCGAATGGCGAACCAACAGAAGATAATACCCATGGGAAGATTGCAAGGAATCACCATGGATATTGAGGGAGCGAGCGCGCTAGCAGACTTTGAAGTGATATAGATTGTTGATGACAACAATCCCTACCCAATGCTCTTAGGAATTGATTGAGCCACTGACATGAAAGGGGTGATTAATCTGAAGAAGCACAAGATGATTTTTGAGAAGAAGTCTCTATGCGTAGTTATACCCTTAGACCCTACTGAGGGATCATGCTACATAGAGCCAATGCGCGACTATGACAGTGACGATGATTTGGCCTACATCTACAAAATAACCACACGAGAGAAAGATTGGGTAAATCCCACCACAGATTGACAAATCTCATGGGAGTGTGAAAGCTCTTGTATGTCGGATTTTGATGAGGAGATATAGCGATGGAAAAACCGGTTGCACGAGTTAACCACACTGAACTATAATATGATGACAAGATCGTTGCATTGTGTATCGATAGATGTAAGGGATTTGCCTACTTGATGGGTTAAGTGAGGTAGATACTTTCCTAGATAAGTTTGAAAGGGAGGTGCCAGAAAAACAATGTTTCTAGGCCTTGAATTGGGTACAGCGCACTACACCCACGAGGTGGTGGGGTGCGCACAAAGGGAGCTTTAAGGACTAGCACGAATGCAAGAGAATGATGCGCATATTTTTTGGGAAACCTATAGTGCGATTGGCAGATAAATACAATGGACAGGATGGTCTGTGCGCACATCTGTCTAGGTGGGTACAGGCATATGGTAAACAACTTGCATGGATACATATGAACTGCGCGTTGGGAAATATGGTGAAAGAGCATGTGTTGGGGAGGCAAATGCACAAACAGTTCTTCAAGTTGGAACAACAGATTGTGGAGATAACGAGCATGCAGAAGGTTATCCACGCGGAACCATTTAATGAAGCGTACGGAGCACTGAACAAGGTATGTAATGTGCAGATAAGTGATTGGGACCTACGCATACTAGTAGTTTTATGGGCCTATAGGGTGGCATGCAAGAAAATGATGGACTAGATGACTTCTAGGCTAGCCTATGGAGTGAACGCTGTAATGCCGATGGAATATATCATGCCTAGTCTGCGCACAACAGTACCCACAGATATGACTAATCACAGAGCCTTGGAAGAAGGGATCACGCAGCTGGACGAAGAAGAATGCTTAGGACCTGATGAAGAGATCTAGCAGGGTGATCTTAGGCTCCAAGAACTCATGAAGGAAAAATTTCGGTTGAGGGAGAAAAGCGCCATGGCAGAAGAAGAAGTCAAGAAGCTTAAGGAAGGAATAAAGAAGGACTTTCTTGATAAGAAAACTATGGTGATAAAACAGGATGCACATGATTACGTTGACAACTTTGGGGACTACTGCCAAGAGTTGATCAGTTTGATGCCTTGGATTGGACCGTATCTTATTAAGGAGGTCACAAATAGAGGCACGGTGTAGTTTGTAAAGTTAAATGGAGAACCTTTCCCAGGAAGAGTGAATAACGGTCGGTTGAAGCCATACACGGGTGGCCCGACTATCTGACTAGCCCACCGAAGCATAGTCTTAGTGCTCCAGGTAGCTGAAAGGAGGCATGGGACTATAAACAGATGCAGGGAACGCAGGAGTAGATACAAGGAAGCAGTTCAAATACAACAGTCTCTGAACAGTGCATGCAGGAGATACAACAAACAGCTACTCAATGCACTACCGATCCTGCAGTAGTTCAGACAGAGTTGGGAGGTCTCTGCACAAAGATCTCCACACCCACCGAGTGACTCGAGGGCAAGTCATGATTTTTGTGTTGGGGGCTTGTTGGGCGCAGATCCCCCAAGGCAAGTTTTGGGGTTTAAAGCTCAGATTTTGACCAAATTCAATGTAAAGACTTCGCGTTTTGTAGGCGCGGAGCGCGAAGTTTGTAAATGAGTCATAGGGTTGTCTGCCCTCATTTTTGTAATGTAAGGTCGACTTTAGATATCTACCCATGGTTCACGGACCATGGGATTGTATAAATAGAGTGAGGCTCTAAGTTGTAAATAAGAGAAGGATAGTCACGAATGAAGGATGAAGAACCGAGTCTTATCTAAGTGTCAATTCGAGTCTTTGGGTTGTAGAGTAGGAGAAGGCTCTGCAATTAAGTGCGTAGAGGCCTAGTAGTTCGTAGCTGAGTGCACAGGGCGAGTTGAGTCTGTAACCTTTGGAGAAGTAATAAAGAGAAGTTTTACATCATTTCTATGTATCTTTTTCATGTTTTGTGCATTGAATGTATTAGATATAAATTGCATTTCTATGGTTTATATGATGCACAAACTTATATGAATGTATTGATAAAGTGAATATAAGATTAAGTACCTGTTTATGTGAAGATAACTAACTATTATATGAAGATAAGTAAGATCTGTGGTATAACTTGGGGAAGAAGCGCAGATCGCTGCTAAGGCGGCGCGAAATCACCTTAGCCCCAGGTTAGGGCTGCATGAAGGTGATTATAATAGATCACGAAGGTCTCGCAGGTTAGGATAGCACGCGAAGTGACCTACGCGAAGGTATTCACAATTGGACTAAATCGACCCCTCAGATATTTCAAGGGTGCAAAAACTTGGTTCCAGCATCCCCCCATACTACTTTGGGTGAGACCTCAATCCGCGTTCCGTGGGCTGTTGCCGAAAGGGCCAATAGTACAGGGATTTGCTTGGCTAATTAACTCCGAACCTGGGTTAGGCCCCCTCAAGCCAACACTTCCCTTGTGTCTATATGAATTGTAGAGATCGGTGGTCTATGTGGATGATCGTTTCCTTCCCTAGAATGTAATGCTTCCATTGACGACAGACTTGCAAAATGGAATACATTTCTTTGTCATAAGTGGGGTACTTTCGGACTATGTCTGAAAGTGTCTCACTCTGGTAAGCCACTAGATTCCCATGTTGAGTAAGAAATGCCCTAATGGCATTGTTAGAGGCATCTGTCTCAATCTCAAATGGCTGTTGCAGGTCTAGTAATGTGAGAACTAGTACAAAACATAGGTGATTCTTCATCTTGGAGAACGCTCGTTGTTGGGTTTCTGACCAAAATAACTTTTCTTTCGCTCCACCCTTGGTGACTTGAATTAAAGGCCAAGCGATATGAGAGAACCCCAACACAAACCTATGGTAGAAATTGGTAAGACCTAAAAAGCTGTAGAGCTCTGTTAGAGTGGTTGGGGCCGACCAATCTTGAATGACTTGTATGTTGGATGGGTCACCATGTACACCTTACTCATCAATGATGTACCCCAAATATTGAAACTGGGTTAGGCCAAAGGTGCATTTCTCCAAGTTAGCACACAACTTGTGTTGTCGAAGGGTTTGAAGAACCTGTCGAATATGGTGGAGGTGTTCTTCCCAACTATGGTTGAAGATCAGGATGTCATCTAGATACACCACCACGAATGCATTGTTAAAGGGTCACAAGATGTCGTCCAATAGTCTCATGAAGGTTGCAGGGGGGTTCATCAATTTGAATAGCATGACCAACCCATTTGAAAAATCTCTCCTTGGATTTGAAGGCAATCTTCCACACGTCAGAGTGTTCAATAGGCACTGGGTGATAACCTGACTTCAAGTTAATCTTGCTGAAATATCTGGCCCACTTGAGCTGGTCGAGAAGGTCATCAATCCGCAAGATTGGGTACCTATTCCAGACAGTGATCTTGTTCAACACCCGATAATCAATATAGAGTCTCCAGGTCCCATCCTTCTTCTGTACCAATCCAATCGGGCTCTCACAGGGTGATGAGCTTGGCCTACTGTGTCCTTTCTGTAGTAGTTCTTGAGTCTATCTCTTGATCTTAACGTTCTCCAAAATAGAGTGTCAATAGATCGGTCCATTGGGAAGCGGCATGCCCAAGGTCAGATCGATGGAGTGCTTGACCTGACAGTGCAGAGGTACCCTTGTGGGTGAGGTGAAAATGTCCTTGTACTCCTCCACGACCTTGTCCACCTATTTCTACTATGCAGAGGAGCCTTGCGTGGAAGCCGTGGCCACAACCTTCTTCTTGCCTTGGGGGGGGGGCGGAGGGGGAATCATAAGGAAAGCCTTAAAAGGAGCGGCGTCTCCAGAGTGGCTGTTGGATGAAGATGCATCGCCTATGGGTAATCGTTGAAGGATCTGAGAAACATTATCCATCATCGCATCCCTCTGTCACTCAAGAGATTCTTTGAACAACATTTTGAAAGGATCTCCCGCCCCCTCGTCTTTCTTTTCTTCCACCATGGGAGGTCGTCAAGTTTTGCGAGGCTGATCCTGTAATGGTTCAACCAGATCGAGCCTTAATTCCTTATTCCCTGACCTTGTTGGGGACATGCAAAGAAAATTTGAGAAAGTGCAGACCTTGCTAATACCACTGATCCGAACTTAAACAGGAATGCAACAACTTACAAATATAATCATAAACACAGAGATGCGGTAGAAAAACATTTCATTTCATTAATGGAAAACTATTGAACTATGCTTACAAACATAATGCAAATAAGATAGCTCAGGCGATGGTATCTTATCTCCGAGGAGAGATGTGGCGGTTACATGCCTCTGAACTGTGTTACAGTGAGCCTCAAAGGCCTATTTATTATTGAGAAATAATGGAAAACCCTGAACATCCAAAAACCTAACCCTAGGAAATGAAGCACCAAAACTATGTGCCCTGTTTGGGTAAATTGGTACATCAACTTCTCAGGGTCTTAATTTTTTCATACAATCTCCGTTTGGCTATCATAATACCTCATTTCGAAGATCAAGGAGAAGGCTAAAAGCCAATTGGCAATCTAGTTTGGGAATTTTTCAGTCTCTCCATTTTACCTAAAAATGCCATTTAGGGCCTCAAAATGACTCTGGAAGTTCAAGGCCCGAAAAACCACCAAAAATAGTAAATTGTTCTACAATTAAGGAAACCGAAAAACTAAAAGAGATAGTCTTGGGGGTCCAAGTGGAATAGGAAGGTGTCCACTAATATCCACCTGGATCATTCCTCCTCCCTTAGGAAGAAATGGTCCCCATTGCATTGAGTGCCTCCATGAGATGGGGAAACTTCTGCTGAACTTGTTCCCTGATGAGCCATTTTCCTTTGTGAAGGAGTTGGCTAGCTTTGACAACTTGATATAGTTGGATCTTCTACTGGCAAGTGCTCTTGATATGTGTTTCCATAATACAATCAGTGGTGGCATGTTCCATGCAGTCTGGGTTTAGCTCTATTGGTGTGAGTTGTTCTATAATGTCAGATGTGTCCAACAATGCTGGGAAGTATGGCTGAAGGCGATCTACATTGAAAAATGGGTGCAAACCGAGGAACCGTGGGATGCTGAGCTCAAAGGCATTGTCACCGACGACCTTGGTGATGGTGTATGGCCCATATTGGAGTGAGAAAAGCTTGCAGTGGGGCCCAGCAAGGCACTCTTTCTGCAAATGAAGCCAAACTTTGCTGCCCACCTGGAACTTGTGCGACATTCGATGTTGATCATGGCACTGCTTGTACTTAGCATTGGATCTATCCAATATATCATGGACCGGTTGGTGGAGGTGTTGAATGCACTCAATGAAGTTGTTATCCCTCTGCTGAGATACTCTTCTTGTAGGCTACCATGATGTCCATCTTAGAGAATATGTCGACAACCATGAAAATGCAATCATTGTCGTGCTTAGTAGAAGGAAGGCCCGACATATAATCCATGGAGACAGATTCCCAAGGCCGGGTAGGAGTAGTTAGAGGATTATATAGGCCTTGCTTCTTGATGGTTGGTCTAGCAATGGATCAGGCAATGTAGGATCGAATGTACTTCCCAACATCTTGACGAAGTTTTGGCCAATAAAAATACTTCTGCAATACCACCACTCTTTTCTCTGCTCCGAAATGTCCAACGACCCGACTGTAGTGCACCTCCCAAATCATCTTGGCATGCTCACTTGAAGGAACACATATATGTCCCAAGTGGCATAACAGTGCATCCTAAAGGTGAAAAATTGGAACTTTCTTCCCTTCCAGGAGTATCTCGTATATTCTGCCAAATTTTGGATTGATTTTGTAAACATGCAGCCACCGCGATGATTCGTGCCCACAGGAGTCAAGCACAATGATCAACGCCATGACCAGTGGTCTGCAGAGGAAATCAATGAAATTATTGGTGTTTCCCTTATACTTAATGTTTAAATGGAACTGTTGTAGATAGGTTGACCATTTCTGATGGTGATTGTTCTTAAACTACCCTTGTGTCTATACGAAGAGTAGAGGCTGGTTGTCTATGTGGATGACCATTTCCTTCCCTAGAATGTAATGCTTCCATTGACGACAGGGCTGCACAATGGAATACATTTCTTTGTCATAAGTGGGGTACTTTCAGAATGTGTCTAAAAGTGTCTCACTGTGGTAAGCCACTGGATGCCCATGTTGAGTAAGAACTCCCCCAATGGCATAGTCGGAGGTATCTGTCTCAATCTAAAATGGTTGTTGCAGGTCTGGTAATGTGAGCATTAGTTCAGAACAGAGGTGATTCTTCAAATCGAAGAACAGTCGCTGTTGGGTTTCCGACCAAAAGAACTTTGATTTCGCTCCATCCTTGGTGACTTGGCTTAAAGGCCAAGCGATATGAGAGAACCCAAACACAAACCTGTGGTAGAAATTGGCAAGACCCAAAAAGCTGCAGAGCTCTGTTAGAGTAGTTGGGACTAGCCAATCTTGAATGACTTGTATCCTCGATAGGTCCACATGTATACCCTGATCATCAATGGTGTATCCTAGATATTGAACTTGGGTCAGCCCAAAGGTGAATTTCTCCAAGTTAGCACACAACTTGTGTTGTCGAAGGGTTTGAAGGACCTGTCGAATATGGTGGAGTTGTTCTTCCCAACTCTGGCTGAAGATTAGGATGTCATCTAGATACACCACCATGAATGCAATGGTGATGGGCCGCAAGATGTCGTCCATCAGTCTCATGAAGGTCACAGGGACGTTCGTCAATTCGAATGACATGACCAACAATTCAAAAAGGCCCTCCTTGGATTTGAAGGCAATCTTCCACACATCGGAGAGTTCAAATGGCACCTGGTGATAACTTGACTTCAAGTCAATCTTGCTAAAATATCTGACCCCCTTGAGCTAGTCCAGAAGGTCATCAATCCCCAGAATTGCGTACCTATTCCGGACACTGATCTTGTTTAGCACATGATAATCAATACAGAGTCTCCAGGTCCCATCCCTCTTCTGTACCAATACAATCGGGCTCTCACAGGGTGACAAGCTTGGCCTGATGTGCCTTTTATGCATGAGTTTCTAAATCTTCCTCTTGATCTCATCATTTTCCAGAACAAAGTGCCGATAGATTGGTCCATTGGGCAGCGGACGCCCGGTGTCACATCGATGGAGTCCTGACAGTGTAGAGGTACCCTTGTGGATGAGCCGAAAATGTCCCTGTACTCCTCCATGACCTTGTCCATATGTTTCTGTTGTGAAAAGGAGCCTTGCCTAGAAGTCATGGCCGCAACCTTCTTCTTGCCTTGGGGGCGAATCAAAAGGAAAATGAATTTCCTGGTTTGGGAAATGATCTTACTGCATTGATTTGCAATGATCAAAGAGATGGCAGTAGGCGGCGCTACCTCCGGTATCCTATACAACTTATTAGCCAAAGTAATAATCACAGAGCAAGGTCTAGACTCATATACAACATGTCGCTTCCACAAGTATGATTGTCCTAACAATACAACATAAACTTCAAGAGGAATAGAGTCACACAATACCTCATTCATGAAGGGCTTGATGTTATAGGGAAGGCAACACTGATGGCTAATGTGAAGATCTCGTCCTTGGTGAAGCCACCCAATGGTGTACAACTGTGGATGCGATGTAGTCTTTAGGCCCAACCACTTCACGACTTCTGCTAAAATGAGGTTCTTTTGGCTCCCGTTGTCGACAATGAACTACAGCGGAGAACCCTTCACCCACATCTACGAGTGGAAGAGGCATTCCCCCTCCTCTAGATCTTTAGGCTCAATTTTCTGGATCTTTTTGGTGGCAACAGTGGCACTGGGCTCCTCATTGATGATCTTATTCCCTTTGTCAGTCCCTTTATCGGGTTCAGATTTAGTGTCGGAACCTGCGTCTGATTCGAAAGCCTTCATCTCGACCACCAGTGACTGCTAGGCCCGACACTCACTTGTATTGTGAGTGGATCATTTATGGAACTCACACCATTTTCCCATGTCCTTCTTTGTCTTTGTGTTGTTGTTATTTTCTTGTGGCTTCGGTTGGTTGTCCTGGGTAGCCCTGGCTTGGCTTGGCTCCTTGTTCTGTGGTTCAGAGGTGCCTTTTCCTTGCTTTGGATTCATAACTCCAAAGTCCCGCTTCTTCTATTTAAACTTCTTCAAGATCTTTATGGCGTACCGATACGCCTTGCCGAGCAAGGAAATGTCCAGGAACTCCATCTCGTCCTTGATGTACTTGTGTAGACAACCGTGGTAATTGAGCACTAAATGTCGCTTAGTATCCTTGATACCCAGCTTTGTGCGAATGGTATGGAAAGTATTTGTGAACTTTGACACATCTTGGTCCCTTCCCTATTGGAGCATGGTCCACTTTATGTATTTGTCTTCATAGCTCCCGATAGGGTACTATTCCTTGATGGCGTCTTAGAAAGAATTCCAAGTGGGTGCAGCTGAAAACAATGAGGGTTCACTCTCGTCCTTTTGTTCACACTAGGTTTCCCACGAGATGTGTGGGGTGGCTTTGAGAAGTGAAAACATAATCTTTTCCCATTTGGAAAATTCCTAAACTGAAAAATATCTTTCCAATAGATTTAACCATTTATCTACAACGTCTGCATCTATCAGGCCTTCGAATATGTGAATATCGAAGTTAACTTATACCTTAAAAGGAATGGCGCCTCTAGAGTGGCTGTTGAGTGAGGATGCATCGTCTATGGGTAGCCATCAAAGGATCTGGGCAAAGTTATCCATCATCGTGTCCCTCTGTTGCTCGAGAGCTTCTTCTAACAACATTTTGAAAGGATATCCTGGCCCCTCGTCTTTCGTTTCTTCTGCCATGGGAGGTCTTCAAGTTTTGCAAGGCTAATCCTGCAATGGTTCAACCAGATTGTGCCTTAATTCCTTATACCTTGACCTCATTGGGGACATTCAAAGAAAAAAAGAGAAAGAGCAGACCCCTCTGATACCACTGATCTAAACTTAAATAAGAATGCAACAACTTATAGATATAATCATAAACACCGAGTTGCGGTAGAAAAACACTTCATTTCATTAATGGAAAAATACTGAACTATGCTTACAAACAGAATGGAAATAAGATAGCTCGGGTGATGGTAGCTTATTTTTGAGGAGAGATGTGGTGGCTACATGCCTCTGAACTATGTTACAATGAGGCTTGAAGGCCTATTTATTATTGAGAAACAATGGAAAACCCTAAACATCTAAAAACCTAACTCTAGAAGATGAAGTGCTAAAACTATGGGCCTCATTTGGGTAAATTGGTACATCAACCTCTTGGGGTCGTAACTTTGGCATACAATCTTCGTTTGGCTATCATAATACCTCCTTTCGAAGATCTCGAAGAGAAGGCAAAAATCAAACTAGGAAGCTAGTTGGGGCATTTTCAGTCTCTCCATTTTCTAAAAAAAAAATGCCGTTTAGGGCCTCAAAATGGCTCGGGAATTTCAAGACCCGAAAAATTGCCAAAAATAGTAAACTATGCTATAATTAAGGAAATCGAAAAAATGAAAGAGATAGTGTTGGGGTCCAAGTGGAATAGGCAAGTGGTCACCAATATCCCAGACCTACCTTAAAGGGTTTGTGGCCTGTTGAGCTATGAAGAGCTCTGTTGTAGCTATGTTGGACCTAGGGGAGACTTTCATCCCATGTGCGTGGATTCTTTGAGTTGTACATGTGCAGAATGTGTACGATCATTCTATTGACAACCTCTATTTGGCCATCCTTTTGGGGATGGAAAGTCATGGACTCTATGAGTGTTGTATCCAGCATCGACCAGAGACTTGACCAAAATGTACTAAGGAATCTTCTGTCCCGATCTGAGATAATGGACTGTGGGATCCCAAAGTGTAGCCACACTCGCTCAAAGAAGAGCTTAGTAGTGGTCTCGGTTGAGATACTCTTGTTGCAGGATGCCATGATGGCCGTCTTAAAGAATCGGTCAATGACCACGAAAACACAGTCATTGTCGTGCTTAGTAGAATGAAGGGCCGACATATAATCCATGGAGACAGATTCCCAAGGCTGGCTAGGAGTAGGTAGAGGAGTATATAGGCCTTCCTTCTTGATGGTCAATTTGGAAATGGCGCAGGTGGTGTAGGATCTGATGTAATTCCCAACATCTTGACGAAGTTTTGTCCAATTAAAATACTTTTGCAATACTGCCATTGTTTTCTCTACTCCAAAATGTCCAGCAACCCGACTGTAGTGTGCCTCCCAAATCATCTTGAAACGCTTACTTGAAGGAACACATATGTGTCCCAAGTGGCATAAAAATGCATCCTAAAGATGAAAATTTGGAACTTTCTTCCCTTCCAGGAGTGTTTGGTATATGCTGCCGAATTCTGGATTGCTCTTGTAAACATGCGGCCACCCCAATGTCTCGTGCCCACATGAGTCGAGCACAGTGAGCAGCACCATGACCGGTGGTCTGGTGAGGAAATCTGCGAAATTATTGGTTCTGCCCTTCTTCTACTTAATGTTCAAATGAAACTGTTGTAGATAGGTGGACCATTTCTGATGGCGATTGTTCTGCAACTTCCCTTGTGTTTGTATAAATTGTAGAGGCTGGTGGTTTGTGTGGATGACCATTTCCTTCCCTAGAATGTAATGCTTTAATTGACGACAAGCCTGCACAATGTAATACATTTCTTTGTCGTAAGTGGGGTACTTTCAGACTGTGTATGAAAGTTTCTCACTGTGGTAAGCCACTGGATGCCCATGTTGAGTAAGAACTCCCCCAATGGCATAGTCAGAGTCATTTGTCTCAATCTCAAATGCTTGTTGCAAGTATGGTAATGTGAGCACTGGTGCACAACGAAGGCAATTCTTCAACTCGAAGAACTCTCACTGTTGGGTTTCCGACCAAAAGAACTTTGCTTTCACTCCACCCTTGGTGAATTGACTTAAAGGCCAAGCGATATGAGAGAACCCCAACATGAACCTACGGTAGAAATTGGCAAGATCCAAAAAGATGCGGAGCTTTGTTAGAGTGGTTGGGGATGACCAATCTTGAATGACTTGTATCTTGGATGGGTCCACATGTACACCCTGCTCATCAATGATGTACCCCAGATATTGAACCTGGGTCAGGCCAAAGGTGCATTTCTCCAAGTTAGCACACAACTTGTGTTGTCGAAGGGTTTGAAGGACTTGTCAAATATGGTGGAGTTGTTCTTCCTAACTCTGGTTGAAGATCAAGATGTCATCTAGATACACCACCACAAATTCATTGGTGAAGGGCCACAAGATGTCGTCCATCACTCTCATGAAGTTTGCAAGGGGGTTCATAAATCCGAACGGCATGACCAACCATTTGAAAAGGCCCTCCTTGTATTTGAAGGCAGTCTTCCACACATCAAAGGGTTTGATAGGCACCTATTGATAACCTGACTTCAAGTCAATCTTGCTGAAATATCTTTTCCCCTTGAGCTGGTCCAGAAGGTCATCAATCTGTGGGATTGGGTACCTATTCTGGACAGTGATCTTTTTTAGCGCCCGATAATCAATACAAAGTCTCTAGGTCCCATCCTTCTTTTGTACCAACACAATCGGGCTCCCATTAGGTGATGAGATTGGCCTGATATGCCCTTTCTGCAGTAATTCTTGAATCTGCCTCTTGATCTCATCATTCTCCATAATAGAGTGTCAATGTATTGGTCCATTGGGTAGCGACATGCCCGGGGTCAAATCGATGGAACGCTTGACCTAACAGTGTAGAGGTACGCCTACAGGTGAGGCGAAAATGTCCCTATACTCCTCCATGACCTTGTCCATCTGCTTTTGTTGTATAGAAGAGCCTTGCCTGAAAGCCGTGGCCACAACCTTCTTCTTGCCTTGGGGGCGAATCTTAAGGAAAACAAATTACGTGGTATGGGAAATGATCTTACTGCATTGATTTGCAGTGATCAAAGAGATGGCAGTAGGTAAGGACTTCTGGTATCCTTTACAACTTATTACTCGAAGTAATAATCACAGAGTGAGGTCTAGACTCATATACAACATGTCACTTCCACAAGTATGATTTTCCTAACAATATATCAGAAACTTCAAGAGGAGCAACA
This sequence comes from Pinus taeda, assembly GCA_000404065.3. Classification (NCBI taxonomy): domain Eukaryota; kingdom Viridiplantae; phylum Streptophyta; class Pinopsida; order Pinales; family Pinaceae; genus Pinus; species Pinus taeda. The sequence goes on along the minus strand of APFE030890240.1, from coordinate 13,538 downwards.
TCACACAATATCTCATCCATGAAGGGCTTGATGCTATAGAGAAGACGACACTACTGGCTGACGCAAAGACCTCGTCCTTGGTGAAGCCACCCAATGGTGTACGGTTGTTGATGTTTTGTAGTATTTAGGCCCAGCCGCTTCACGACTTCTGCTGAAATGAGGTTCTTTTAGCTCCCGCTATTAACAATGAACTACAACGGAGAACCATTCACCCACATATGTGAGTGGAAGAGGTGTTCCCCTTCCTCTGGATCTTCAGGCTCAATTTTCTGAATCTTTGTGGTGGCCACGATGGCACTAGGCTCTGCATCAATGATCTTCTTCCCTTTGTCAGTCCCCTTATAGGGTTCTGATTCAGAGTTGGAACCTGCGTTTGATTCGGAAGCCTTCAGCTCGACCACCAGTGACTGCTTGGCCTGACACTCACTTGTATTTTGAGTGGAGCTCTTATGGAACTCACACCATTTTTCCCATGTCCTTCTTCGTCTTCGTGGTTTTTTTCTTTTCTTGCAGCTTTGGCGGGTTGTCCTGGGTAGCCCTTCCTTGGTTTGGTCCCTTGTTTTGTGGTTTGGGGGCACATTTTCCTTGCTTTGAATTTGCAACTCTAAAGTCCCACTTCTTCTGTTTAAACTTCTGCTCAATCTTTACGACGTACCGATATGTCGTGCTGAGCGAGGAAATGTCTAGGAACTCCATCTCGTCCTAGATGTACTTGTGTAGACAGCCATGGTACTTGAGCACCAAATGCCGCTCATTATCCTTGATACCTAGCTTCGTGCGAACTATGGAATGTATTTGTGAACTCCAACACATATTGGTCCCTTCCCTGTCGTAGCGTGGTCCACTTCATGTATTTGTCTTCATAGCTCCCGATAGGGTAATACTGTTCCTTGATGGTGTCTTAGAAAGAATTCCAAGTGGGTGAAACTGAAAACAATGAGGGTTCACTCTCGTCCTTTTATTCACAATAGGTTTCCCACCTGTCCTTAATGTGTGGGGTAGCTTTGAGAAGTGCAAACATAATTTCCCGATTGGAAAATTCATGAACTAAAAATATCCTTCTAATATATTTAACCATTTATCTACGACGTCTGCATCTATCAGGCCTTCGAATATGGGAATATCGAAGTTAACTTGTACCTTAAAAGGAGTGGCACCTCCAGAGTGGCTGCTGGATGAAGATGCATCGCATGTGGGTAGTCGTCGAAGGATCTGGGCAAAGTTATCCATCATTGCATCCCTCTATCGTTCGAGAGCTTCTTTGAGCAACATTTTGAAAGGATATCCTACCCCCTCGTCTTTCTTCTCTTCCACCATGGGAGGTCGTCGGGCTTTGCGAGGCTGATCCTGCAATGGTTCAACCAGATCAAGCCCTAATTCCTTATACGCTAACCTCGTTGGGGACATGCAAAGAAAAACAGAGAAAAAATAGACCCCTCTGATACAACTGGTCCGAACTTAAACATGAACGCAACAACTTACAGATATAATCATAAACATAGAGATGCGACTAAAAAACACTTTATTTCATTAATGGAAAAATACTAAACTATGCTTACAAACATAATGGAAATAAGATAGCTCGAGTGGTGGTAGTTTATCTCTAAGGAGAGATGTGGCGGCTATGTTGTTCCTTGAGAAACCAATTTCCTGGATGTAGGGAAATTGTGCTTAAGACATTAATAAAGATTATTTACTGTCACTTATTGTTTATTATATTTCCGAATGAAGGACTTGGAAAACTTGACCCTAGACTCTTAATACATGTATGACCAAAACATCTTAGAATGCCATTTGTTGCTAAATATAAATGATGAATTGGGAAAGTTTGAAGGGGAAGTTAAAGACAATACATTTATCTCTCACAGGAACTATTATCTGTAACTTAGAGGAATTATGATCATGAGAAATAAATCATAGACAATACGTTGGTCTTTCACAGAAACTACTATCTATAACTTGGAAAGGAAGTGAGGACTTTAAGTATAGGATCATTCTTTAAGGGATTTTACCCTACAGCTTCATTGCTACACTTAAAAAGAAGAAAACATTGCATGACACATGATAGAGAAACTTACAAATTATATGTAACAACTCTTGGAAACTTCTGGTTGTTTCATTAATCAATGATGTTATCAGGAATACAGTGGCCTGGTTCTCCAAAATTCCAACCCTTTCTTAGTAAATGTTTCCACTTTTTATACATTGTGGAACAATTATTGATTTCTAAAACCTATCTAACAGCTTTCTAACTATATGAAATAAAAATGCTACAGAATTTACAGAGAGTAAAAAACACCTCGAAGAAAAATAAATAACAAAAACAAAACTGAATTTAGAAAGAGATGGGAACTACTGGCTTGTTCTGTTGGTTTGCCGTAATGCAATGTGTTTAGTTTGTATAATCTTGGGCATTCTAATTGGTCAAAATGCCAAGAAATATATATCGGATCTGTTTTCCTTTTCAACCTCGGCTCTAATCCCTGATTTTCCACATTACAAGGCAAGTTAACATTTCTTATTAATATGGAACTCAACAAGAGTAGATCCTACTTTATAACTGTCAAGTTTGCTCGTTCAGCACTCTGTTGACCTCTATCGCAAATCGCTATCGAATCCAACCCATAATTGGCATGTCATTCATATATATACTATATATATATATATTTATATATATATATATAGATATATAAAGTACTACATAATGATGGCGGACTCGCTAGCTTTAAATTATAACAAATTAGCTTTTGAGTCCAACCCTTCTATTTATAATCCATTATTAATTAAAACTTCATAATAAAACCAACAATCAAATATCCAATTAAAATTCTTTATAACCACAATATTGATGGACGCGAAGGGATTATAATATAACACATAAAAAATATCAGGTGCGGACCATATAAATCGCAATCGGCACTTGTCCACATACCTGCTGAGGCGGGACCGATTTGGACTTTACATATATATATATATATTATATGTTCAGGTCCGACCCTTATCGCATTTTCGTGATTGGCGGGGTCATATGCATATAATATAAATGTTTTATGTTATTTCAGACCCACCAATGTTATAAAATATAACATATAAATTCTCGGGTCCAAAACCCAGTCACTAATCACAATCGGCACTTATCCATGGTGTCGACTGTCCATATTGCGGACCCGCCGAACTTCTAAACGTGGCATATAATATTTCGGGTCCAATGTCAATGTTTTAACACTTGTTTTCTTTTGTAAATCCGATATTTTCCTTCATTTCCATTGTATTTTGATTTCCGATATACTTGTATTATCTCTTTCCTTTTGCTTTGTCTCGCTTTTTAAAAGTATTTTCGAAAAATGAAAGTTATACACAATAAAAAATGCATGTTACAACAGGCTACATGCCTCTGAACTATGTTACAATGAAGCTCAAAGGCCTATTTATTATTGAGAAACAATGGAAAACCCTAAACATCTAAAAACCTAACCCTAGGAGATGAAGCGCCAAAACTGTGGGCCTTGTTTGGGTAAATTGGTACATCAACTTCACGGGGTTGTAACTTTGACATACAATCTCCGTTTGGCTATCATAATACCTCATTTCGAAGATTTCAAAGAGAAGGCTTAAAACGAACTAGCAAGCTGATTTGGGAAAATTTTGGTCTTTCTATTTTCTCTAAAAATGTTGTTTATGGCCTCAAAACGGCTCTGGAAGTTCAGGACCCGAAAAACTGCCAAAAATAGTAAATTATGCTACAATTAAGGAAACCGAAAAATTGAAAAAGACGGTGTTGGGGGTCCAAGTGGAATAGGTGGGTGGCCACCAATATCCACCTGAATCATCCACATTTATTGATAAACCTTTTTATTCAAATTATTTATGTTCTAGTCATAGTTGTTATTGTACATAAACACGTCTTTCCACTACTCAATTAAAACATTTATTCAAGGATAAAACCAAAGATATTCTTATCGAGGAGTTTGCTTAAATCTGAGTACAAAAAAACCCTCCACTTGAAGTAAGAAAAAAAAAAATCAAACATCCATTTAATTGAATTGCTGCAATCTTTACAAACTATCGAAATATTTTGGAAAAGAGTTAATCTTTCACTAACATTTTATTTAAAGAGTTAATCTTTAATATTTCTTTTTTCTTAATTTTCAATTTTTTTTTTTTTTTTTTTACCGTTTTCCATTATTCTCAATATTTTACTTTTTATTTTTCCATAATTCTCAATGTTTTACTTTACATCTAAATATTTTATTTTTTATTTACCTTAAATTCCTCACCACAATGTTGGACCTCTAGGTTTTAACCTCGTACAAAAATTACCTTCATATGAATTCTAAAACACGGAAAATAAACAATCGTTGGAGCATAACACGTAAAACAAATATACACAGAGATTTTCCACTGGATCCAAAAAACGCTGGACTACGAGATTGATTTTGCATTATGTTCCTTTCAATGTTACAATAGATATATATATACATGCCAAAGCATCCAATACCATGGACCGAAAACCATTGCTACCCAAAACCATGTGTGAGAACCATCCACAATAGGTAGGTCCACCCACCTAATATAGGGTCCAAAACAAATTTCTCCGGGCACTACACTAGACCTCGTAGAGCGGGGCTAATCACTCCCCTCAAACCCCTCCCCTTGTGACCCCCCTATTGCGCAATTAGCGCAATGAAAGAAAGAATATAACACAATCCAACAGAGCCTTAATTGTTATTAGTGAAAAATTCGCTTTGAAACTTACATTTTTCATACATTTTTAAATCACTAATTGGTTTAAGGGAAAGCTAAGCTAGCCGCACCTAGAAACAATAGGTGATTAGCACACGGGCTAATAAGAATCTTGGTGCCTTTGAACTTAAGAATGATCTTACCAAGGCGATGCCTAAAATATTCGTACAATATGTGGGAACTGCACTTAGAAACAATAGGTGATTAACACGGGCTAATAAGAATCTTGGTGCCTTTGAACTTAAGAATGATCTGACCAAGGCGATCCCTAAAATATTCGTACAATATGTGAGTACTGCAATCAAATTGTGGAGGCATAATGGAAATTTTTTTTTATTATATTTTTAAATTTATTTTTCAAATGGAGATCATTAATACTTATCGTGAAATAATTGGCTAACCAAATATTTTAGGGTTTTTATGCAATAATTCAAAAATAAAAAAATGAATATGTATCAATATAAGAATTTTTAGGACATTATTTACACCAATATAAATAAATATATTTACTGAGAGTTACTACTCACCATAATTTATGCAGTTCTTTGCATACATTTAGATGAGAGTAAATATGAAAGTATAGAAACATAGTGAGGTTAGTGCCCACCAAAATTTATGGAGTTGTGTCAAAAACTTAAAATAAAATAATTATTGATGTAATCAAAGAGAGCCTATCTATGTATACAAGAAGGTTGTAATTTCCTATAGAGTTTGTTAAGTCCCTTTAATAAAAATACCGTAAAATTATTAAAAAAAGGGTATATAAATTAAAAGGTTATGGCAATTTAAGTGGATTTTTGCAATTATTTCTTAAATTGAGGATTAACATTATACAAGGAAGTATTTGCAGAGAATATTATTTTCTTCCGAATTCATATAGTGAGAAGATTTTAGTAGAATCGACTGGGATTGGTTTAATATTATATAATTTGAAATTAGGATTGGTTTATTGAAATGAGTTTATTTATAATATATATATATATACTATTATATATATATATATATATTTTTTTTTTTTTTTTTTTTGATGTAAAGTGTGTTATTTATGCACTATGTACTAGTTAGATTTTGATTAAAATGGATATGAATCGTTTATAAAAGATAAATAAATATAAAATTGATTGATAAAAAAAAAAGCATGAAAAAACGGAAATGAAAGGTTAAGTTTATTTACCTATCCATTACCTTTTGTACCTTCACTGTTAAAGGGAAATTTGGTGGAAGAGTATGCTCAAAGAGCCAAGAACAATAGTCAAAGGAATATCCAATTAAAAACTAAACAAACATTTGGAGTTGGTTTCCATTTTAGTTTCCAAGGTAAATATTATGTTTATTGTGCCTTGAATGGTTTGATATTTCTATGTCTAAGAAAGAATTATGTGTTTGAGAATTAGTAAAAGCTCCTTCATATTTAAACTACTACTTGAAATTGAATTAATGGTCATTTGGTGAATACACAAGAATGGTTCCAAATTTATTTCTAGATTAGTATTTTGAAGGCCACCAGGAGCAAACTAATATTTGAGCACATTAAACCAATTCATTAATTGAAAATGTGTAGGTTATATAAGAGATCACACATGAGAGGATTTAATATATCATTGGGGATTTGCTCAGTATTAGTAATGCTCATTTACGTGCATAGTAAAAGAAAAAAAATGTTTATCGTTTCATATATATGTGTGAGTCGACTAAGAGAGGACAAGTCCTAAGTTGCATTAATAAATCTCTTATGGAAAGAGTAATTCGAACAGTTCAAAACGGTGAAGACGTGAGGAAATCAAGGTTGAGTAAGATCATCACAAGGACCTCCTACAAATAAACCATTTCCATCACCAGAGTCGGCTCTCATCTTGCGTTTCCTAGAAGAAATTAATGAGACTTTAAGAGGGTGCCAAACAAATGAGGTGGAAGTGGAGCACCCTCCATCAGGGTTGGGAAATTTCGAGGGATCACGAGACTCTGATAGAGGACCTCCAATTGAGGACATTACTAGGGAGCTCCAAAAGATTAAGCTCCCATATTTTATTGGAGGTCATGCCAGTGAACGAGCAGAAGTTTGGTTAGAAGGAATGAGAAGGTGCTTTGTAATAAGAGATTATACTTCCAATTCAAAAGATAAAATAGCAATATTCCAACTCAGAGATAGTGCTATGAATTGGTGGGGTAGCTTAGAGCGTCAACTACACCTCACTCTGGACACAGTTACCTGGGAGTTATTTGAGGAGAAGTTCAAGAAAAAGTACCCACTAGCATATTATGAAGAATAATAGGTATGAGCCTTCCATGCTTTAGTGCATGGAAACCGCATGGTAGAGGAATATGAGATTAGATTCATGGAATTGGTCAAGTATGTCTCCTACATGGACACTGATCAGTGCCAAGTAGATCGTTTCATTTATGGATTGAACTCTAAGATTAGGGCAATGGCACGGATGTGGAAACCATCCTCAATTGCAAAAGTTGTTGAACATGCCCGTTATGTTGAAGAGCACTTAGAATTAAAAGGTGGAAACAAAACCATTTTTACACAACAACCAAGCTTTATGGGGAAGGCCCCTCGTACCTTCTCCAGGGGAGGAAGTTTGAGGCCACCACCATATGGAAACAGGGTTGTACCCAGAGCACCGACAGTGGGGATTTCAATGGTTACCAATGCAACTTCATGCACAACTTCGAGGACTCGTGCAAATCAAGGTCATACACAAGGAGCCACAATTAGGGGTAGGGGTCTCAGGGGAAGGAGTCATTTCCAAAGAACTCCACAACATTATGTTCATAGTCTACCATGCATCCCTTGTTCGGGATCTAGGGGACCTCATTACCAACGTTATTGTCCTAAGTTACAAACTGGTAACAACTGTAGAGGAGGAAAAGCACCAATGGGGGAAGCAAGTAGCCACCATCGAATCTATGCAGCAATTGATAACCAACAAGTTGAACACCAATCTATTGTGGTGGAAACTTCAAGTATGATCAACAAATTAAGAGTTAAAATTTTGTTTGATTCTGGTGCTACAGATAGTTTCATTTCACCAATTGCATTAGAAAAATGTGGGTTGGCATCATATGAGCACGATGACTTTAAGAAAGTTGAGATGGATTCTAGGATAAAACAAGCAGTAGGACCTAGTGTTGACCAATGTTAGGTGAACCTCAGGGTTTGTATAACTAAGTTGAAGGCATATGTCACAACATTGGGGACGTATGATGTAATTATTGGAATGGACTGGCTAGAAGCTCATCGAGATTTGGTAGACTGTTTCAAAAAGAAAGTGATTTGTTTAGATGATGAAGTTAGGCCAATTGATATTTGTGGTATCAAGAGATGAGTGTCCCTGCGATTCATATTCATGTTGAAGGTAAAACTTTGTTTCTGACAAGGTTGCAAATTATATGTGGTCGAGGCTGTAAGTGACCAGAAAGGACCCTCCCTAGATCAACACCTAATTTTTTCAGAATTCAAGGATGTTTTTCCTAAGGAATTGCCTGGATTACCTCCTGTAAGGGAGATCTATTTCATAATCAACCTAAAACCTAGTGCAGAAGCAATATCTAAGACACCCTATTAGATGACAACTCCAGAACTTTGTGAGTTGCAGATGCAGTTAAAAGAGCTTTTAGACTTGGGATTTATCAGGCCTTGTATTTTACCTTGGGGTGCACCAGTGATTTTCTTCAAGAAGAAGGATGGTTCCTTAAGGATATGCATAGATTATAGGGACTTGAATAGAACCACAATAAAGAATAGGTACTTGATACCTAGAATAAATGACCTATTTGATTAAATGAAGGGAGCAATGGTTTTCTTAAAGATCGATCTATGATCTGGATAACACCAATTAAGGATGAAGGAAGGTGACATCTCAAAAACCACATTTCAAACTCAGTTTGGGCACTACGAGTTCATGGTTGTTCCACTTGGTTTGACCAATTCACCAGTAGTATTTGTGAGCCTCATGAATGGTATGTTCAGGAAGTATTTGGACCAATCTATGCAAGTCTTTCTGGATGACATTCTTGTGTATTCCAAGAATGAAAAGGAGCATGAAGAGCACTTAAGGGTTGTATTGACTTGCTTAAGGGAAAATGAATTGTATCGAAAATTGTCAAAATGTTCCTTCTTTCAGAAGAAAATTCATTATCTTGGGCACATAATTTCTGTTGGGTTGTGTTATATTCTTTCCACATAGTTAATAGGGGGTTTGAGGGGTACCAGTAACCCCACTTTATGGGGTCCGGGGCAGCGCCCCGGAAAATTTTGGTTTTTGACCCTATGTTAGGTTGGGCGGACCCACCTATGGTTTTGTGCATGATTTTTG